>SJYV01052563.1:935294-1005865 GCA_006410875.1 Neotragus pygmaeus | reverse complement strand
GAAGAGCATCACTAGAGTTCACCAGAATGTAGCCTCCATATAGCAGAAGGCTGTTTTTTGGTCTTGTATACATCTATATTCCCAGAGCTGAAGAATAATAGATGCTCAATATATATTTCTCAAATGAATCATGATTAGAATCATGATTCTGATGGGACTTGGAGGATAAATAAATCACCTAATAACTCTTAGGAAGCAAATATCAAAGGATAAAGGAGTTGTCTTAAAACACGAAGACTGCACTGGCAAAGAGAGGCTGGCTGAAGGCCATGTGCTAATAATGTTCTTCAAAAGTTCTAGACCTCTGAGAATTCTAAAGGGGGAAATGTCCCATCTCTGCTGGAACTGATACAGATTGGAAGTCATGTCAGAAGCCAGGGTCTCAATGTGCCTTTTTTAGACACGAGGGCCATTTACAGGGTTGGAGAGAAGGAGAAATTTGCTTCAGCTAAATTGAAATCATCTATCTATTCAATTCTGTAGAACAAACTGGAACTTTCAGCGTGCCAGTATCTACAAGCAGGTATTGTGTAAAGGAGGGTGTAAAGATGAATTAGAGAGTTCCTGCCCTCAGAGATTTCAGGTAAGTGAGGAAGTAAAAAAATGAGCATATTCCTTCTATCTTTGTAAGTGCTGTAAGAATTCCAGGTTAGATAGCTACAAGTTCTAGAAAAACACAAGGTGAAGGAATTTTAACAGGAGACAGAGGAAGGGGATTTCAGAGGACTTCAGAAAGGGAAATAAAGAATCAGGATTTTTAAAATTTTACAGAGGAGAGGGATTTCAAAAGACGGAAATAAGGGAGATGGGAACAGCATAAGATAGAGCACAGAGATGGGAGGGTGCAGGAAGTGTCATGGGATTGGTGGAGCCTTTGTCACCCTCATCTTCCAAAATTTCTCACAATCAAATAGATGGAAACAGGAGTTACACACTGAAATGCCTGGAGGTGCCAGGCTGCTGCTGTCAGTGAACAAAATAGCAAGGATATAATCCCAGGGAGTTGGGAGAACTGTGGCAAAGTAGATTCTGAATTAGCATGTGAGTTATGGTAAGTCTTTAAGAGTAGTGGTGGGGAGGGAGAACTGGATGAAGGTGGTCAAAAGTAACGAACTTCCAAATATGAGATAAACAGGTACTGGGGATGTAATGTACAACATGACAACTGTAGTAAACACTGTTATATGGTATATTTGAAAGGAGCAAAGAGAGGTGATCCTAAAAGTTCTCATCACAAGGAAAAACAATACCCATTTCTATAATCATATGCTGCTGCTGCTAAGTTGCTTCAGTCGTGTCCAACTCTGTGCGACCTCAAAGATGGCAGCCCTCTGTCCCTGGGATTCTCCAGCCAAGAACACTTGAGTGGGTTGCCATTTCCTTCTCCAATGCATGAAAGTGAAAAGTGAAAGTGAAGTCGCTCAGTCATGTCCGACTCTTAGTGACCCCATGGACTGTATAGCCCACCAGGCTCCTCCATCCACGGGATTTTCCAGGCAAGAGTACTGGAGTGGGGTACCATTGCCTTCTCTGATAATCATATGAGGAGATAGATATTAACTAAACTTATTGTGGTGATCATTTTACAGTATACGCAGTATGTGTGGTAAGTGACTTCGGTTGTGTCAGACTCTGTGTGACCCTGTGGACAACCACAGAGCCAGCCAGGCTACTCTGTCCGTGGGATTTCCCAGGCAAGAATACTGTAGTGGGTTGCCATGCCCTCCTCCAGGATACGCAGTGTACCTTAAATTAATACAGAGGTGGTTGTCAATTATATTTCAATAAAATTGGGGAAAATATGGCCTGTCCCCTCCAGGCATGTTCCATTTAGCTCCAGGTTGGCTCCAGAGGATTGATGCCAACAGGATCATTTCCCATTGCAAAGAGTGCTCCCAAATTGCTCACTGATAAACAATGCTAAAGCTGTAGGAGCCTGCTAACCCTTTCCCTTAAATGGGGAGATGTGGTTCCCATCCCACAGGTCCATCTTACCAATAAGCCGGCATTTTTCATGGCCAGAGGAAGTCCCAGGAGCCCTATGCCGATGTTGCAATTCAGCAAGTGACTCAAGGTTTGCATCATCCTGTAGGGGGAGCACAGGGCAAGAAAAGGGTATGTTAGTGGAAGAAAACGTGACCCAGTGCTCAGGCTTCTTTCAGTCTCTCTAGCACCCTCTGGTGGGAAGATGGACAAAATCGGATGAAATGGACTCTCCATTTTACTCTGTTCCCAGGATCTGTTCTGCAACCTCTGATCTAGAGCTGGTGCTAGTTCAGGTGACTCAACAAATAGGTACCACACACTGTGCTGTGCTGTGCTTAGTCGCTCAGTCATGTCCGACTCTTTGTGACCCCACGGACTGCAGCCCGCCAGGCTCCTCTGTCCGTGGGATTTCCCAGGCAAGAATACTGGAGTGGGCTGCCATTCCCTTCTCCAGGGGATCTTCCCAACCCAGGGACTGAACCCAGGTCTCCCATGTTGCAGGTGAATTCTTTACCATATGAGCCACCAGGGAAGCCTACCACACACTAGGCTCTAAATAAAAACTTAATAACCATTGCTACCATCCTGGATAACTCCCTGCTGCTGCTACTGCTGTGCTGTGCTCAGTTGTGTCTTACTCTGCGAAAGCCCCTGGACTGTAGCCTGTCAGGCTCCTCTATGGGATTTCCCAGGCAAGAATACTGGAGTGGGTATTTCCTCCTTCAAGGGGTCTTCCTGACCCAGAAGTCAAACTCAACATCTCTTGTGTCTCTTGCACTAGCAGGCAGATTCTTTACCACTTGAGTCACCTGGGAAGTCTGGATAACTCTGAGCTTCCGAATAACTGTAAACTGCCAGGCTCCTCTGTCCATGTAATTTTCCAGGCAAGAATACTGGAGTGGGTTGCCATTCCCTACTCCAGGGGATCTTCCTGACCCAAGAATTGAACCTGCGTCTCTTGGGTCTCCTGTATTGGCAGGTGGATTCTTTACCACTAGCGCCACCTGGAAGGCCCCTCCAAACCCTTATGTTGTTCAAATCTATTTAAATTAATCACTCATTGCGTCTGAATTATCAATATCACAACCAGATATGAAGTCAAGATCTGGCTTCAATAAAATTATCACACTTACCTGTGTTATTTCATTAGGAAAAATTCCTGGAATGGTATTATTGATCAAAGGACTTTTATTTATAGTTACCTGTTTCCCTGGTGGTGCAGAGGTTAAAGCGTCAGCATGCAATGTGGGAGACCTGGGTTCGATCCCTGGGTCGAGAAGATCCCCTGGAGAAGGAAATGGCAACCCACTCCAGTATTCTTGCCTCGAGGAGCTTGGTGGGCTACAGTCCACAGGTCGCAAAGAGTCGGACACGACTGAGCGACCTCACTTTCACTATACTTAAAAAACCCTAAGTAACACAGTATGAAGTTTAAAAGGTAAAACAAACAAAAGAAGAACCAAAAAAATCTTATATAGTGAACATAAGTGTCTCTTCTATCTGCCTCTCAGTCTCCCAATTCTCTTAGCCAGAAGCAACCACTAAGGCCAGTTGTGTGTGTGTGTGTGTGTGTGTGTGTGTGTGTGTGTGTGTGTGTGTACTTAAGAAAAAGCATACGTCAAATACTTGTATGTTTTATATAAATATGTATTAGAACTTGACATACATTATAGCATTGCCATCTAGAAAGCTACAAATTTAATTCTTCCTAAAACAACATGAAAGTGGGCATTTCCTGACATCCTTATCCAACACTGGGTATTGTCATTTACAATCTCTTTATGCCATGGATATTATCTGACCTGATTACTAAATAATAGTTTAATTGGCAATAGAGCCTTAAGGAAAAGAGACTTGTGTCTGAGTTTATGGCAGTAAAAGTAGGGACATAGGGCTAGGAGGTGAATTTTTATTTTCTGGATGGGTTTGTATGAGGAAGGGAGGGGGTGGTGGGGAGAGAGAGAAGAAGGAAGAGAGAATATGAATAATAGCAGTTGTCGAAGGAGTGGAAAGCAGCCAGCCTGAGAGAGAAACTGCTGAAGAAAGAGCAGTCAGCCTGGTATAGAAAACTGTTCCTGGAATCAACAAGTTCATGTTGGGGATGCCTACCTGTTTTTTGCAAAACCTGTGAAAAAGTTTAACATGGGTAAAACTTTTTAAATTCTAAAGGTTTCATCTTTAATACATGTGTCTCCTGTTTAGTGGGGTTAAATGTGACCCAGTGCCGTGAAGGCAGCAGTGCATGACCTCAGATGGGGAAGGGAGGTGTGGCCACTTACGACAATCCACTGGCTTCCTCTGCAGGATGGATCCTCTCTGAAGTGATACTACTACTCCTCTCCGAGAGTGACTTGAACCCATCATCCAAGGACTTGGGCTTGCTGGTGTTGTCCCTTGCAAGCAACGAGATCTTCAACATGGTGGGTGGTTGGTGATGGCTGAGGGTTAAGGCCTGTAACAGCCTTGAACCAGTCTCCTATGGGTTTTTCTCCAGAGAAACCAAGGCTGCAGGGCTGAGAAGCTGGCTCCCAATTCCTGAGCTGGTTCTGGTGCTGGTGACAGGGGGATGCTGATGTTGATTACAGGCCTCGCCTGGCTTTGGGGACTTATGAGAGTCTCATCTCAGGATGGTCCTCAGTGCCCCTTGTGACTGCCCGGCCACACACCAGGACCTGCCTGGACTTTCAGTTGCTTCCAGTTTAGCCCTAAGTGCTTTAGGGCAAAGTGAACCGTGTGGCTGGGAGGAAGAAGACACCATTGGACTGGAGGTCCTGGTGCCTGGATGTGGGGCCAGGCTCAGGACTTGTCTCTCTTTGGTAAGGGGGACATCAGAGCTACCTCACAATGGAGGCTGCCCAGCCAACAAGGTGCTGCTCAATTGCAGGATGCAGGTGTGGCCCTACAGAGGGTCCTATCACCTTCCCAGCGTGGGGATGGAGAGGCTTTGTTTTTAAATTGATGTATAGTTGATTTACAATATTACATTAGTTTTAGGTGTACAACATAGTGATACAAAATTTCTATAGATTATCCTCTAACTAAAGGTACTATGAAGTATTGGCTATATTCCCAGTGCTGTACAATAGGTCCTTGTAGCTTATTTATTTTATACATAGTAGTTTGTACCTCTTAGTCCTCTTACTAAAGTTACTATGAAGTATTGGCTGTAAGTGCTGTACGATAGGTCCTTGTAGCTTATTTTATACATAGTAGTTTGTACCTCTGAGTCCCCTACCCTTATCTTGTCCTTCCTCCTCCCATCATTGATATTCATTAGTTTGTTCTCTATATTTTTGAATCTATTTCCTCAAAGCTTGTTATATTTATTCCTTTGTTTCATCTTTTAGATTTCACATATAAGTGATAATGTACAGTATTTGTCTTTCTCTGCCTGACATTGCACCTTATAAGCATAATAACCTACAGGTTCATCCATGCTGCTGCAAATTTTCATCCTTTTTTAAAACTAATAATTCACTGTATGTACATATATACACACACACACATTTTCTTTATCCTTTCATCTGTTGATGTACACTTAAGTTGCTTCCATATCTTGGTAATTGTAAATAATGCTGCTGTGAATATTGAGGAGCATGCATCTTTTCAAATTAGTGTTTTGTTTTCTTTGGATATATACTCAGGAGCAGAACTGCTGAATCATTTGGTAGTTCTTTTTTTTTCAGTTTTCTGAGGAACCTCCATACTGTCTTCTCTAGCGCCTGCAACAGTTTTACATTCCCATCAACAGTGTACAAGGGTTCCCTTTTCTCCACATTGTCCCAACATTTGTTATTGGCAGTCTTTTTGATGATAGCCATTCTGACAGGTGTGAGGTGATATATCTCATTGTGGTTTTGATCTGCATTTGTCTGATGATTAGTGATGTTGAACATATTTTCATGTGCCTGTTGGCCATCTGTATGTCTTCTTTGGAAAAGAAATGCATTTTTAATGGTTATTAATTTTTGCCTTTAAATATTTAATTTTTAACTCTTAATAGAATCCTGGCTTTGTCACTGACTAGCTGTGTAGCTTGGCCAAGTCACTTAACCTTTCTGTATCTTATTCTCCTCATCTATAAAATGAGTAGAATAGTACTACCAATGTCAGAGGATTTTTAGAAAGATTAAATGAGTTAATATGTGTACAGCATTTAGAACAGTGCTTAATATTTGGTCAGCACCAAAATTTATCACCGTTAATACATTTTCAGAATGACTAGCTAGTTTTTCGAACACCATATACTGAATAATCTTATCTCTATTTTATTTAAAAGGTTTCTCTTATCACATTAATCAAATTTCTCTGTAGTCTGATCTGTTTCTGTATTTTCATTGGTTAGTCTTTTCTGATGCTAGTACCAAATTGTTTTAATTATGTAATATATTTAACACTTGATAAGAAAGGGCCACTCATTTTACCTTTTTCATATTTTAATTCCCTCCCTGTATTAATTCTTCTAGATAACTTTAAGAATCTTCTCTCTCTCCACCCCAATGCTGAAATGCAGCTGGGCATTTTACTGAGATTAAGTTAGATTGATAGATTATATTGGGCAAAATGGTCATATTTACAATCTGAGTTTTCCAATCTAAAGCATGCATTATAACTGTTTATACAAGTCTTAATTTATGCTTCTTAGCAGACTTTATTTTTCTTCACAGGTATAGCACATTTAAAAAGCTTGTTTCTAGGTACTTTTGTTTCCTATTGCTGTATATAGGATTTCTAATAACCCCTTTTATTTATTATTATTATTTTTAGATTGAGGTCACATGATTTAAAACATTATATAAGTTTCATGTGTACAAGAGTGTTTCTACTTCTCTACAGCATGCTCACCACCAAATGTTTAGTTTTCTTCCTAACACAGTTGTAGCCTTTGATCCACTTGGCCCTCCCCCAGCCCCCATCCAGCAACTGGAAGCTACTAATCTTTTCCCTGTATCTATGCATTTGTATTTTTTTGTTCAGCTTGGTTTGTTCATTTTTTAATTAGTTTTTTATATTCCACATATGAAGTGAAATCATAGGTTATTTGTCTTTCTCTGTCTTATTTCACTTACTATAATATCCTCAAGGTCCATCTCACAAAACAATTTCATATTTTTTTGGTGGCTTAGTAGTATTCCATTGTATATGCATATGTGTGTACTTTGTTGCTTCAGTTATGTCTGATTTTTGTGACCCTATGGACTGTAGCCTGCCAGGCTCCTCTGTCTGGGGGATTCTTCACGCAAGAATACTGGAGTGGGTAGCCATTCCCTTCTCCAGGGCATCTTCCTGACCAAGGGATGGAACCACATCTCTTATATCTCCTGCACAGGCAGGAAGGTTTCTTTACCACTAGCACCACCTTGGAAGCCCTCTACTGTGCATATATACCACTTATTCTTCGTCCACTCGCTTAGTTGCCATATCTTGGCTATTGTAAACAACAACACAAGGGTTCATTTATCTTTTCAAATTAGTGTTTTTATATTGTTTGGATATACGCCCAGAAGTGGGATGGATGAATCATATTCTTAATTTGCTGAAGAATCCCCATACTGTTTTCCAAAGTGGCTGTACCAATTTAATTCCCACCAATAGTGTACAAAGATTTCCTTTGTTCTAATTCCTTGCCAACAAGTGTTATTTCTTTTTAATAATATTCTTTTTAAAAAATCATTTTTATTTATATTTGGCTATGTTGGATCTTCGTTGCTGCATGGGCTTTATTCTAGTGGCAGAGAATGGGGGCTACTCTTGGTTGTGGTGTGGGGGCCTCTCATTGTGGTGGCTTCTCCTGCTGCAGAACATAGGCTCTAGGGCACGTGGCTCAGTAGTTGTGGTTCTTGGGCCCTAGAACATTGGCTCAGTAGTTGTGGCCCACAGGCTTAGCTGCTCCAGGGCATGTGGGATCTTCCTGGACCAGGGATTGAACCCATATCCCCTGATTTGGCAGGCAGACTCTTTACCACTTAGCTACTAGAGAAACCCCTATAATAGTCATTCTGACCAGTGTGGTGATACCTCATTGTGGTTTTGAGTTGCATTTTCCTAATAATTAGTGATGATGAGCACCTTTTCTTGTACCTATTGGTCACCTGTATATCTTTTTTGGAAAATATCTATCTAGCTCTTTTGGATTGTTTGTGTTTTGTTGTTGTAGTTTGAGTCGTATGAGTTCTTTATATATTTTGGATATTAACCTCTATTGGATATATCATTTGCAAATATTTTCTCCCATTCAATTGGTTGTTTTTTCTTTTTGCTGACAGTTTCCTTTGTAGTGCACAAGTTTTTAGTATTTGCCGTACCTATTATTTTTGCTTTTGTTTTCCTTGCCCGAAGAGACATATATAGAAAGATGTTGCTAAGACTGATGTCAAGAAATGTACTGCCTATGTTTTATTTTAGGAGTTTTGTGGTTTCAGGTCTTATATTCAAGTCTTTAATCCACTTTGAGTTGATTTTTGTGTAAGACAGAGGTCTAGTTTTATTTCTTTGCATGCAACTGTTTATGGAACACTATTGAACAGACTATCTTTTCTCTATTGTAAGTTTTTTGTTCTTTGCTATAAGTTAATTGCCTATGTATGTGTGAGTTTACTTCTGGGCTCTCAATTCTTTTTCATCACTATATGTATCTGCTTTTCTGCCAATACCATACTGTTTAGATCACTATAACTTTGACACATAATTTGAAATCAAGGAGTGTAATATCTCTAGCTTTATTCTTTTTTTCTCAGGATCATTTTGGTTATTCAGTGTTTTCTGGTTCCATATAAATTTTAGAATTTTTTATTTTTCTGTAAAAAACATTGAAACTTTGATAGAGATTACATTGAATCTGTAGGTTGCTTTAGGTAATATGGATATTTTAACAATGTTAATTCTTCCAATCCATGAGTGTGGAATATTTTTCCACTTATTTGTGTTTTCAATTTAATAATGTATGATAGTTTTCAATGCACAGGTCTTTCACTTCCTTGTTTAAATTGACCCCCAGGCATTTTTTCATTTTTGTTGAGATTGTAAATGAGATTGTTTACTTAATTTTTCTTTCCATTAGCTCTTTTTTAGTGTATACAAATGCAACAGGCTTTTGTATATTGGTTTTGTATCCTTCAACTTTATTGTGTTTTTTATTTCTAATAGTTTCTGGTGGAGCCTTTAGGGTTTTGTCATCTGCAAATATTGACAATTTTACTTCTTCCTTTCCAATTTGGTTGCTTTTTTTCCTTGCCTAATTGCTCTAGCTAGGACTTCTAATCCTCTGCTGAATAAGAATGGTGCATCTAGGAATCCTTGTTTTGTTCCTGGTCTTAGAGGGGTGTTTTTCAGGTTTTTAATCATTGAATTTGGTGTTAGCTGTGGGCTTGTCATTTATGGCTTTTGTTATGTCTAGGTACATCCCTTCTCTACCCACTTTATTGAGAGGTTTGTTTTTTTCTTTTTAATCACAAATGGGTATTGAATATTGTTGAATGCTTTTTATGCATCTATTGAGATGATCATATGGTTTTTAATCTTCCATTTTGTTAATGTGATGTAGCATCCTGATTGATTTGCAGGCATTGAATCTTGCTTGCATTCCTGGAATAAATCCCACTTGATTATGGTGTATAATCCTTTTGATATATTGTTATTATGTGTCTTGGAAAAGGTCTTTTTGCATTAAAGTAAGTAGGTTTTCTCTTTACCTAGTGGACTTCTATATCCACCTCCTTCCCCACGTTTTGGATTGGCATTATTTGGCATTGCCTTGCCAAAGAATGCTCAAACTACCACACAATTGCACTCATTTCACATGCTAGCAAAGTAATGCTCAAAATNCTGATGCTGGGAAAGTTTGAAGGTGGGAGGAGAAGGGGATGACAGAGGTTGAGATAGTTGGATGGCATCACTGACTCATTGGACATGAATTTGAGTAAGCTCCAGGAGTTGGTGATGGACAGGGAGGCCTGGCGTGCTGCAGTCCATGGGGTCGCAGAGTCAGACACAAGTGAGCAACTGAACTGAACTCCCCACGTTTAGGAAGTTCTCAGCTATCATTTGCTTAATAAACTCTGCCCCCTTCTCCTCCTGGGATATCCATTATCTTAATATCAACCTTTCTGAAAAGCACTGGAGAGTTCTCATAGAATTGCGACTGAACTGAACTTAACTGAAATATCTTATTTCCTTTTCCTCTTCTACAGGTATCATTTCTAGATTTCTATCTTCAAGCTAACTTTCTCTTTATAAGATCTGCTCTATTACCAATGCTTTTTAATGCATTTTTCATTTTATTTACTATGTTCCTCAGCTCCAGAATTTCTATGTGATTCTCTTTTAGAGTTCCAATCTCTTTGGTAAAGTACTCTTTCTGAGTTCATTAAACTATCTTTTATGTGTTTTCTTGTAGCTTGTTGAGTTTCTTCATGACAGCTATTTATCAACTAGATTGAAATATCCCATCACTTTTCTATGGAGAAATATCTTACTTTTTGGTGGTATAATGTTATTGTGGTTCTTCAGGGTTCTTGATGAACTGTCTTTCTACCTGCACACTGAAGCTAACGTTAGAAGTTAAGAGTCCTTTCTTTTGTTTTCAGGTAGGTGGCACCATAACGCAAGGTTTTGGTCTCTTAACTTGAGCTGCCCCTGGTTTTATTTGAGAGTTGGCACTTTCCAGTCTTTGCTAAGAGGTGTGGCTCTCTGCTGGAGAAGGCAATGGCACCCCACTCCAGTACTCTTGCCTGGAAAATCCTATGGACGGAGGAGCACAGTAGGCTGCAGTCCATGGGGTCGATAAGAGTCGGACAGGACTGAGCCACTTCACTTTCACTTTTCACTTTCATGCATTGGAGAAGGAAATGGCAGCCCACTCCAGTGTTCCTGCCCGGAGAATCCCAGGGACGGGGGAGCCTGGTGGGCTGCCGTCTATGGGGTCGCACAGAGTCGGACACGACTGAAGTGACTTAGCATCTCAGCAGTGGCTCTCTGCTTTTGTTATTGTTCTTGTGGCTCTGGTGTCCTTACTGCCTTGCTTCTGCCAGAGCCTCTGTTGTCACCAGGATGGTGGACTCTTCCCTCGCATCTGTGATCCCAAGTTGCAGGTTTTGCTGCTGTGGTGGTGCGCTTGGGTGGGGGGCGGCACACAGTGAGCTGGGGTCTTTCAGGTGCCTCTACTGTATCTGGTGTTGTAAGGTTTGAGGGCTCCACCATTGCAGATGAAGTGGAGGACAGGTCTCCTGACCACAGCTGTACCAGCAGCCATAGGTAACTATGTAACAGTTACAATGGGGCCTGGGACCCTATCCCTCAAGCTATTGAGGCATGCATGACTCCAGCTCATCGCCTTCATCTGCAGATACACTTCCCCTTCTGCTGTTGGGTTCTCTGAAGATGTAGACTTAGCTGCCATGGTCAAAAGACAGGGATTACAGGCACCACCTCTGCTGTTCTGCATCTTCTTTGTGTTTCTGTCTACCCACCTTTAGGTATAAAGGTGTAGAATGTGTAGATGTGTAGAATTCTCCCTTGTCTTGTGTGTTGGGCAGAGGCACCTTTATTAAGTTGTGGATGTTTGACTGGTTGTAGAGTGAAGGGAAGAGAGGGTAGCTCCCCACTCCTCCATGTTGCTGATATCACTCTGCTCATTTCATTTTTTGATGACAATCAATATTCAGGAAAGGTAATGATTTTGCATATTTTGTTTCATTACTTCTATTTTGCTGATTCCTTTTGTGTCTAACAGCATTCAGTTAACTTTTCTGAGCATTCCAGTTAATTGTACTGCAGATATTTCTTTCTTTCCAAAACTTATATTACTTTTTTGTGTTAATAACATAATGACATCAGACATCCTTTTCTAATTTCACTTTGCTGAAACTGCTTTTAGTGCTTCACTGTTAATTATGATGCTGCCTCAGAAATCACCCTCCTCCTTCTCAGATCATGTTGTTTCTTATCTTTTTATAATACTGAGTTTTCTTTGAAAGTCAGAATTACATCATGAAATTCTATTATTTTCTCTTCCCTGATCTCTAGAGCTACCTACTGTAACAGATTTATTAATGTCAAATCATTTTTGCATTCATAGGAAAAGCTCCATGGTATACTGTTCTTTTAATATGCTGCTAGATTCTATCTGCTATTTTTGAAAGATGCTTGTATTTATGTTTATGTTTGGTCATTTTTTAAAAATGTGTGTTTTGTCAGATTTTGATAACAGAATCAGGATATTTCTGTATAAAAAGCAGGGAAGACTTTCTTCTCTCTCTAGGTCTGAAAAGAGTTTAAATAGCATCAGGCAGGATTGAAGGGTGGCTGGGAAATCCTGCTTTGCTCTTGATTCACCATACAGTCTCCAGAAACCCCTCCTCAGTTCATAGCTGATGTATTACTTATAAGGAGAGGCTGTGGGGTTTCTAATTTTTCAAAATGTGTAACCAACTGGACACATTTTTTTCAATTTTTACTTTAACCACCATCATTCAAAGGTCTCTCCCGGGGTCTACAAAGCAGTGAGGAGTGTTGCAGTGCAAAGGTTTCAGTCCTGACCCATTTGTTACTACATGTTTGATCATCAGCAAGTTACTCAGTATTTCAAAGCCTGTTTTCATAACTAGGAAATAAGAACAATGACAGTACACACCTCAGAGTTTCACTGTGAGGATTACATGAGATAATCACATGCAAAACACTTATGACGTGTTCACTGAGGGATGGAAGAATTTTCTATGATCCTGATTCAAAAGCAAGCTCCAAAAAGTAAAGAATCAGTAGGGTGGTAGGAAGGCAGAAGGCTGTGTGTATGTGTTGTATTGAACAATTAAGAAAATTTAATACCCCCAACACTCACACAATTTTAATAGTTGGTATCATTAGTGTTGCTACTAATAAGTTTCCCCAGACTGCTTTTATTGCTTATATCAGTGTCACTAAATTTATTTTTTCTTTCCAAGATTTAATTTTAGCCAGATTTTTCTATGACAAGATTAACTTGCTTCTCTTATACAGTAGGGGCTTGTCCTTGGAGAATGGGAATGACCATTTTTTAATAACAGAGAAAACAATCTTTAACTTAGCAAGGTCAGATAGGGTAATAGTTGAGCAGAGTAGAAGAGACAAGTTCAGAGAGAAGAAGACCACTTTGCAAAGGCTTTGAACCAGTCAGTGGCAGTACTCTGGGTCTTCTACATTTCTGATGTAGACATGACACCCAGCTCTCTGGCCAGGTGGGCTGTGGACCACTGCATAGACCATGAGTGTCCATCTCCCAGCAGGTACTCTGCAGACTATGGGATCTGGGTGGGATCTTGTGTTCATGAAGCACTTTCTGGAATTTAGCAGGTAGAAAGTAACACACCAAAAGAGGAGACCAGGACTTGGGAATTGGGGTAGACACTCCCCTCAACCCTCCATACCGTCCCTAGACTGCAAAGGTAGGATGATGGATAAAAATAAATAGGAAAGGGCTTTTGAAAATGTTCTCTTAAAACTGAGGCTGAAATAAGCATGGGTCACTTTCCAAAACCATAAAGACTATAATGAGAAACATTCTTACCCCTCACTGAACTACAGATCTGCCTACAATATGTCATTTATCTAGATGCCTTTCCTCAATTTTAGATTTTAGGGGGAGGGAGGGAGCAGTCACCAACAGGAAGGTTGAAGTGATGTGTTGGGTTGATGGGCCCTTTGTTGCCAGCCAATGTCAGACATGAGAAAAGGGACGGGAATGTTGAGGCAGCAGGACTGAGTGGAGGAAGGGTCAGATTCAGTGCTGGGAGACCCAAGTTCTACTCAAAATCCAGCTCTAATGGTGTCACTGATGGAAAGTTATGCTCAGTACTCCAGAGCAGGTAGTGTGCTGCTGCCCTTATAAGGACCTATATAGTACTAACTCACTTGATGGTCTGTCATTATTCCCCAGTGTAGAGCAGACTAGCTTGAGGATGGAGATTCTTCTCTCACTTATTAGTGTCTCCCCTTTAGAGTAATGTATAAGATAGCTTTAGCTGCATATAACCTTTCACATCTTATGGCTTAAAACTAAAAACACTTATTATTTCTCATAATTCTGTGGCTCATCTGAGCAATAATTCTGGGCCAAGGTGACTGGGGCTAGGTATAGTCTAGGATACTTCACTCATGTGTCTAGGACGTTGGCGGGCTGGAAGTTCTGGGAGATGGGGTTCAACTGGGATCATTCATTTCTGCTCCACACAGTCTCTCATCCTTCAGTAGGCTAGTCCTGGCTTCTTCACCTGGTGCTCTTGGTTCCACAGAGCACGATGATGAAAGTTCCAAAGCATAAGCCATCGCCAGTCCTCTGCTTGCATCACATTCACTAATGTCCATTGGCCAAAGCAAGTTACAAGGCCATCACAGGATTCAAAGGGCAGAGATACAGATTTTACTTCTTGATGGGAGGAGCTGCAACATCACATTGTCAAGAGGAATTTGAGGCCATTCTTGCAATCTATTACAAGAACCTTGAACTTTGCTTGGTGTGCGGTGGGTAAGCAAGAATGCTTGTTGCAAGAATTAAGAGGTTAAGAAAGACAAGAATCGAGAGGTAAATAATGAAATAGTGTCATTGTTTAGCTCCTGCCTACCCCCAACCCCCGGCCCCACCATTGGCACATCTACTTTCATAAGGACTGCTTTGTTGAGATCTTTGAACTGGGCCAAACTTTATCTAGCTGTTGAGAAAGTTTATTGCCCTTGATTTAAATATGATGGCTCCTTTCTGTCTGACAGCTGCAGTTCACACTGGACCTCTGAATCCTACCCACTTTGATGCTGGAGCTATTCACACTTTGCTGGATTATGGATTATGTCCACTGGAAAAGAGGACACCCTTTGTCTACCAAATCACCGTAGCCTTAGCCCAGGCTGCCCCTCCTTCCGTCAGTCGCTGCCTCTTGGATCCCACCTGGTGGCTTCCTCTTGCATAGCCCCACTCAAGGTAAATTCATCATGTGAACTGCCAAAAAGTTGGATGGAATCAAGAGCCTTCAGAGGGAGAGCTCTCAGTGTAGGGGAAAGGTAGAGATGGAAAGAAAAGAAATAAACACACACAAAAAATTGAATTACCACCTAGACCTTGTCTTGGTAAGTCCGTGCTTGTTTCACTGTGACTTAGCCCAGAGAAATGTAAAGCCCCAAAATACAGATAATGCACATAAAAGAGATTTGTGTCATTAAACGTCAAGGTGCTGGTGGAAAGAAGCAGTGCCCTATTCACTGAATAAAAATAGTGGNTGGTCAAAAGACAGGGATTACAGGCACCACCTCTGCTGTTCTGCATCTTCTTTGTGTTTCTGTCTACCCACCTTTAGGTATAAAGGTGTAGAATGTGTAGATGTGTAGAATTCTCCCTTGTCTTGTGTGTTGGGCAGAGGCACCTTTATTAAGTTGTGGATGTTTGACTGGTTGTAGAGTGAAGGGAAGAGAGGGTAGCTCCCCACTCCTCCATGTTGCTGATATCACTCTGCTCATTTCATTTTTTGATGACAATCAATATTCAGGAAAGGTAATGATTTTGCATATTTTGTTTCATTACTTCTATTTTGCTGATTCCTTTTGTGTCTAACAGCATTCAGTTAACTTTTCTGAGCATTCCAGTTAATTGTACTGCAGATATTTCTTTCTTTCCAAAACTTATATTACTTTTTTGTGTTAATAACATAATGACATCAGACATCCTTTTCTAATTTCACTTTGCTGAAACTGCTTTTAGTGCTTCACTGTTAATTATGATGCTGCCTCAGAAATCACCCTCCTCCTTCTCAGATCATGTTGTTTCTTATCTTTTTATAATACTGAGTTTTCTTTGAAAGTCAGAATTACATCATGAAATTCTATTATTTTCTCTTCCCTGATCTCTAGAGCTACCTACTGTAACAGATTTATTAATGTCAAATCATTTTTGCATTCATAGGAAAAGCTCCATGGTATACTGTTCTTTTAATATGCTGCTAGATTCTATCTGCTATTTTTGAAAGATGCTTGTATTTATGTTTATGTTTGGTCATTTTTTAAAAATGTGTGTTTTGTCAGATTTTGATAACAGAATCAGGATATTTCTGTATAAAAAGCAGGGAAGACTTTCTTCTCTCTCTAGGTCTGAAAAGAGTTTAAATAGCATCAGGCAGGATTGAAGGGTGGCTGGGAAATCCTGCTTTGCTCTTGATTCACCATACAGTCTCCAGAAACCCCTCCTCAGTTCATAGCTGATGTATTACTTATAAGGAGAGGCTGTGGGGTTTCTAATTTTTCAAAATGTGTAACCAACTGGACACATTTTTTTCAATTTTTACTTTAACCACCATCATTCAAAGGTCTCTCCCGGGGTCTACAAAGCAGTGAGGAGTGTTGCAGTGCAAAGGTTTCAGTCCTGACCCATTTGTTACTACATGTTTGATCATCAGCAAGTTACTCAGTATTTCAAAGCCTGTTTTCATAACTAGGAAATAAGAACAATGACAGTACACACCTCAGAGTTTCACTGTGAGGATTACATGAGATAATCACATGCAAAACACTTATGACGTGTTCACTGAGGGATGGAAGAATTTTCTATGATCCTGATTCAAAAGCAAGCTCCAAAAAGTAAAGAATCAGTAGGGTGGTAGGAAGGCAGAAGGCTGTGTGTATGTGTTGTATTGAACAATTAAGAAAATTTAATACCCCCAACACTCACACAATTTTAATAGTTGGTATCATTAGTGTTGCTACTAATAAGTTTCCCCAGACTGCTTTTATTGCTTATATCAGTGTCACTAAATTTATTTTTTCTTTCCAAGATTTAATTTTAGCCAGATTTTTCTATGACAAGATTAACTTGCTTCTCTTATACAGTAGGGGCTTGTCCTTGGAGAATGGGAATGACCATTTTTTAATAACAGAGAAAACAATCTTTAACTTAGCAAGGTCAGATAGGGTAATAGTTGAGCAGAGTAGAAGAGACAAGTTCAGAGAGAAGAAGACCACTTTGCAAAGGCTTTGAACCAGTCAGTGGCAGTACTCTGGGTCTTCTACATTTCTGATGTAGACATGACACCCAGCTCTCTGGCCAGGTGGGCTGTGGACCACTGCATAGACCATGAGTGTCCATCTCCCAGCAGGTACTCTGCAGACTATGGGATCTGGGTGGGATCTTGTGTTCATGAAGCACTTTCTGGAATTTAGCAGGTAGAAAGTAACACACCAAAAGAGGAGACCAGGACTTGGGAATTGGGGTAGACACTCCCCTCAACCCTCCATACCGTCCCTAGACTGCAAAGGTAGGATGATGGATAAAAATAAATAGGAAAGGGCTTTTGAAAATGTTCTCTTAAAACTGAGGCTGAAATAAGCATGGGTCACTTTCCAAAACCATAAAGACTATAATGAGAAACATTCTTACCCCTCACTGAACTACAGATCTGCCTACAATATGTCATTTATCTAGATGCCTTTCCTCAATTTTAGATTTTAGGGGGAGGGAGGGAGCAGTCACCAACAGGAAGGTTGAAGTGATGTGTTGGGTTGATGGGCCCTTTGTTGCCAGCCAATGTCAGACATGAGAAAAGGGACGGGAATGTTGAGGCAGCAGGACTGAGTGGAGGAAGGGTCAGATTCAGTGCTGGGAGACCCAAGTTCTACTCAAAATCCAGCTCTAATGGTGTCACTGATGGAAAGTTATGCTCAGTACTCCAGAGCAGGTAGTGTGCTGCTGCCCTTATAAGGACCTATATAGTACTAACTCACTTGATGGTCTGTCATTATTCCCCAGTGTAGAGCAGACTAGCTTGAGGATGGAGATTCTTCTCTCACTTATTAGTGTCTCCCCTTTAGAGTAATGTATAAGATAGCTTTAGCTGCATATAACCTTTCACATCTTATGGCTTAAAACTAAAAACACTTATTATTTCTCATAATTCTGTGGCTCATCTGAGCAATAATTCTGGGCCAAGGTGACTGGGGCTAGGTATAGTCTAGGATACTTCACTCATGTGTCTAGGACGTTGGCGGGCTGGAAGTTCTGGGAGATGGGGTTCAACTGGGATCATTCATTTCTGCTCCACACAGTCTCTCATCCTTCAGTAGGCTAGTCCTGGCTTCTTCACCTGGTGCTCTTGGTTCCACAGAGCACGATGATGAAAGTTCCAAAGCATAAGCCATCGCCAGTCCTCTGCTTGCATCACATTCACTAATGTCCATTGGCCAAAGCAAGTTACAAGGCCATCACAGGATTCAAAGGGCAGAGATACAGATTTTACTTCTTGATGGGAGGAGCTGCAACATCACATTGTCAAGAGGAATTTGAGGCCATTCTTGCAATCTATTACAAGAACCTTGAACTTTGCTTGGTGTGCGGTGGGTAAGCAAGAATGCTTGTTGCAAGAATTAAGAGGTTAAGAAAGACAAGAATCGAGAGGTAAATAATGAAATAGTGTCATTGTTTAGCTCCTGCCTACCCCCAACCCCCGGCCCCACCATTGGCACATCTACTTTCATAAGGACTGCTTTGTTGAGATCTTTGAACTGGGCCAAACTTTATCTAGCTGTTGAGAAAGTTTATTGCCCTTGATTTAAATATGATGGCTCCTTTCTGTCTGACAGCTGCAGTTCACACTGGACCTCTGAATCCTACCCACTTTGATGCTGGAGCTATTCACACTTTGCTGGATTATGGATTATGTCCACTGGAAAAGAGGACACCCTTTGTCTACCAAATCACCGTAGCCTTAGCCCAGGCTGCCCCTCCTTCCGTCAGTCGCTGCCTCTTGGATCCCACCTGGTGGCTTCCTCTTGCATAGCCCCACTCAAGGTAAATTCATCATGTGAACTGCCAAAAAGTTGGATGGAATCAAGAGCCTTCAGAGGGAGAGCTCTCAGTGTAGGGGAAAGGTAGAGATGGAAAGAAAAGAAATAAACACACACAAAAAATTGAATTACCACCTAGACCTTGTCTTGGTAAGTCCGTGCTTGTTTCACTGTGACTTAGCCCAGAGAAATGTAAAGCCCCAAAATACAGATAATGCACATAAAAGAGATTTGTGTCATTAAACGTCAAGGTGCTGGTGGAAAGAAGCAGTGCCCTATTCACTGAATAAAAATAGTGGAGTTGGAAAAGGTGAGAGAGTCTCCTGACTGGATCAGCTCATCTAGGGCCTGGTAGGTCCCCATCACAAAGCCCACGAAGCCCAGGATGCTGATCAGGGTGTCCTTGACGATGGTGATGGGGCTCAGGCCCTCTGAGTAGTAGGTGGTGATCTCCAGGAGGGGTGGGATGATGAGGGCCAGGGCACTGCCACTCAGGGAGCCCACCAGGGAAAGGACCAGGTCCAGGCGGGGGATGAGGATAGCCAAGATGCCTGCAGGAGATGATACAGGATAGATGGAACTTCCTGGGCTTAGCCAAAGTCTTAAAGTTTGCTTTAAAAAATCCTCTAATTAAAACATATACCAATTGTTTCTTACACATACAGCTACATAAAGAAACGCTGAAACTCCTATAATACCACCAACCACCTTCACTAAAGGTTACACATTAAAATTTTAGTGTGTCTCCTTTCAATCATCTTTCAAATACAGACATTAATATTATTGAAAAGAAAAACTTTCCCTCTTCTCATTTAGGTTCAGTGTTTGGGGATCTGCGAATTTAACTGACAACAGGCAGATTAACAGGACGAAAGACAAGGTTGATTTAGGTTTAGAAAGCCTTCATATGGGGTTTCCTAGGCCACACAGTGGTAAAGAATCTGCCTGCCAATGCAGGGAATGAAAGAGATATTCGATCACTGGGTCAGGAAGATCCCCTGGAGGAGGAAATGGCAACCCACTCCAGTATTCTTGCTTGGGAAATTCCATGGACAGAGGAGTCTGGTGGGCTGCAGTCTATGGTGTCAAAAAGAGTCGGACATGACTGAGCAACTGAGCATATACATACACACACACAGCCTTCATATGAACTGTGTCCCTAAACAAAGATAGGGGTTTACATACCCACTTCAAAAGAGGAATTAAAGTGGGGGAGAGCTTCCATGTTATTTAATTAAATTACTTAGACTGTGATGATGGTTAGTCTCTCTGATTGAAAATCTCCCAGAGAGGGGATTTATGGTGCCTGTATTTTTCAGAATATTCTGCTTAATTCACAAAGGACCTTTAGGTAAGGTTTTTATCCCCAAGGCTGCTTGTACTAATGCTTTTAGTTTAAGACAATTTTCATGCCACAGAGGTACATTTCAAATCTCTACATGTTTAATGATTAAGCTCTTACTTAATAAATAACACTAAATAACAGTGCTGGGAACTGTCCCAGCTGTTTGGAATATATCAATGTACAAAACAGACGAAGAAACCCCTTGCCTTTGTGGAACTAATTAACAGGACTACAAACACCTCTTATTTGCAAACAATTAGAATGAGTAATTACTTACAGGAGAAAGGGGGTCTTCAGTGGGAACAAGATCACAGGGTTCCTTTAAAGGAGTATCTTCTCCAAGATTTACATACATGTCATAAAATGTTTAACAAAGAAACACTTAAAGCTAAAGTTCCTGAAATTATATGATTTATAATATATATGCTTTTTGTATGATGTTTTATAGGCCTGGGATTTTACCACTTTTATTTTTATTTTACTCAATGGACAATTTTCCTGATTACAAACAAAACACAGAAGCCTCCCCCAGGTCTGCTGGGATGGAGTGTGGTATAACAGCACAAATCAGGACTGGAAGGCAGGATTCTCCCTGTGCGGCCTTGAGTTAAGTCTTCAACTGTTTCTCAGCTTTTTTCCTCATCTGCCAAATGGGGATGGTGTCTATCCTGTTAGGTATTATTGTTCATACTGCAAATGGTTTTAAAGTGCAAATGGTTTTAAATTAACTTAATTCATGCAAAGCACTCAGAAAAGTTATTTTTATTATTACTTCACTATTACTTTATTATTTGTTTTTCTTTTTTCTTTTGGCCATGCCATGTGACATGCAGCATCTTAGTTCCCTGGTCAGGGATCAAAATGGGCAAACTCTGGGAGATGGTTGGGGACAGGGAGGCCTGAAATACTGCAGTCCATGGAGTCACAGAGTCAGACACAGCTTGGCGACTGAACAGGAGCAGAAGTTAAACCTACGGTGGAAGCATGGATTCTTAATCATCGGACTGCCAGGGAAGTCCCTACTTTATTATTTTTACTTGTTTGCAAGTAATTGTTTGTATACGTACTGATTGAAAAGTGAAAGCATTAGTCACTCAGTCGTATCAGACTCTTTGAGACCCCACAGACTGCAGCCTGCCAGGCTCATCTGTCCATAGAATTCTCCAGACAAGAATACTGGAGTGGGTTGCCATGCCCTTCTCCAGGGGATCTTCCCAACCCAAGTATCAAACCTGGGTCTCCCACATTGCAGGCAGATTCTTTACTGTACTGACTGGGGCAAATGCAAAAGCTTAAGGAATTGTTGTCTTCATATCTAAGGCAAATTCACTGATCTTTCTGGAGTCTCTAATATTTTGTACAGTGGTGTCCCTGCCTCTGAGGACAAACTGGGAATAAATGATTTCAAAGGAAGAAAATCAGTGTCCAGTGATTTATATGGGCTGTTCTAGCACAACAAGAATCACAATTAAAAGGAGCTTTAGGTACAGCGGGGCCAGGGCACTAAGATAGTAAACGTGAGGGGCACCCTGGATCATAGGGCCTAGAGCACAAGGAGGGCTGCCACTGGCCACCATTTTCAACCTCTGTCCTGGAGGTAAACTGTGATGGGTCTGGACTGAGATGACTTGGGTTCAAATCCCACCTCTGACACTTTCTACCCAATTGTTTCTCACTTCCTCCTTCAGCTTTCTCATTTATAATGTAGAGTTTATCATAGTCCTACCTCATAAGAGTTCCTGCAAAGACTGAAGAAAATATTATGAAATATAGGAGAGAAAGAGCTTAGCTCAGAGGACAGCACACAGTAGGTGTTTAATGAAAGTCAGTTCTTTTGTAATTATTATTTGATAAGTTGTTATTCCCTCAAGCTGGACACCAGTAAATCTATCTAATTAGGTAGATGTAAGAATGAAGTTATTCCTCAAGCTTAAATAAAATGAATTACTACTTTGAGCCTTAGAATGGTCCCAGAAATACAGTTACAGTATGCAATTATTGCTGGTTATTGTGATTATCGTCTACCATCTGGCTGATTCCTGATAGCCCTCTGGAAAAACCAGGCGCTCTGCCTTCCACTCACATGTCAAGCTGACCATGGCGAGGCGGATGAACAGGTCCAGAGGCAGTGTCCAGCGCTTCGACACGTGGGAGGTGGCGAGGGGAATGATGATTTCTGCAGGGACGTAGAACTGCAGGGCGTAGGTGCACAGGATTCCAATGATGTAGAGGATCTTGACTGACTGGTACAGCCTGTAGGACAAATCATAGCAGTGCTCTCAAGGCCAACAAGCTCTGACACCTGGAATCTTTGTACATTAACCTCTGACCTTGGAACAGTCCTATGGGCAATTGTTTCCTTGTCTGAAAATGATGGGGAGGGACCACCTACAAAAGGAAGTCACAGTAGAGCATGCAATGGTGAGAGACTGAATCATCACAGATTCAGATGGAAGCAGTTGAGAGGGTCACCTCTAAAAAGAATCTCGGGTATGGGTATAACACCTTCACAAACCATTATTACATGATGCTGGATTTTAGATTTTAGGAAAGAGAAGTTCAGGCCAGGTACCTTGCTCAGGGAGATACAAGTGATAAGTAATGAAGACCTGGGTCTAAAAGATCTGCTCCTTTGAAATCTCTGTCTGTTCTTAGAAATTCTCTGGATCCCTCAAAACTGTTAGCATATCAACAAATACTTCAAGTAAGCTGAAAGAACTGCAGAATCCCAAATCCTTGAAGGAAGAGGTAGTTTACATAGAGGGTTGTGTGGGGTTGAGGGATAAAAGAAGAGACAGGGTTACTTAGAGGCCTCAGGCTAGGGACAGAGAGATCACATGATGGGGGGTGTTGAGTGTTATTGATGCCTTTTATGACCTACGGAGGTAAGGCTTTTCCCCTTTGGTTCAATAATGTGGTAGATGCATCTGGCCTGTTTAGTAAACCTGTCCATGTAGACTCAGTCCATTCCTTACAAAGGCTGACTGGGCTCATATTTCTGGGTCTCTTGCTTATACTAGTTCTGTTGCCTGGAAAACCCTCTCTACTCCCTCCATGTGTGCAGTCCCCACCAATTCTTTGAAATTCCCAAGGAAGCACTACATGCCAGATGCCTTTAGACATATCCAACTTGATCCACATGATAACTCTGTTTTTTAGAAGAGGAAAATGAGGGTCAGAGAAGTTAAATAAACCACCCATGACCATAAGCTAAGGGTTGGTGTAACTGGGACCTGGACCCAGGGTGCTGCAGTTGTCCTTGCTTGGATGGAGCCATCTCACTGGACAGGATGATCCCCTGTACTCCCACTCCAATGTACTTTTTCTACTGGGGAGTCCTCAAGACCTCTCCACCATGCTGGAGGGCTTCTTTTTCCATTCTTAAGTTACATTTGTGTACATACACTATCCCTTCCCCATTTCCATCGGATCACGAGCTGAAAAGATCATGAAGCTCAAAATTATAGTCTACTCACATTAATACCCTTCACATCCCCATGTGTCTACACTGGCATCCGCATGTAACTGGGATACAGTAATTGCTTGATGAATGATATTGATCAGCTTGGGAAAGGAGCACCGTTTAGATAACTTAAGCCTCCAAGTGACCCTTCAAAAGACAGGTATCTTGTAATGAATGACATGCCTCAGTGTGGGAGAATATGATGCACAATGTGATAGGGGTTCATCTATCTATTGAGATATTGCATTATTGAAGTCTGGGTCAGCTAACTGTTGTATGAATTGGGTCACTTAAATATGAACATTTTCCAGATTCCAATGGTCCTCCCTCATCAGTTCTTGTTTTACTACTTTTTCATCCTAGCTACTCTGCAAGACTTGGTAGTACAGCCTTAGTAAATGTAATTGGAGCTGCCCACTGGCTCCTCTCTCTGCCTCTTGGACTCTGTGCCCCTTCCTTTCTCTTGTTAGGTGACCAAGGACTCAGACTTTCCCCGTCTGCTAAATCACGTCCTTCCTTGCACTAAGCTGTCAAGGCCTCACTCAACATGGGAGACTGTTGTTGAAGAAGAGCTCCCTGGACAGAGAATCTAGAGCCTAGGGTTCCAGTGACAGCTCTGCTTTTCCTTGTGGATGCCCTCCAGACCTCTGTGGAAGGGAGGAGAAAGTGACCTGTATGTTCCTATGCCCACTGGCCCTGAGTCCCCACCACCTGAGACCCATGGAGTTACCAACAGTTGGGCAGGTTAAGGGTTATGCTGGCCTTGACATCATCTCCAAACCGCAGGTAGCCCAGAGCCCCAACACTGATGTAGAGGGCAGTAATGATGGACATTCCCAAAGACAGGATAACTGGGAAGCGGCGGGGATCCTTCATCTTGTTTTCCAAGGGCAGAACCTAAAGAAATATCACAATGTAAGAAGAAAGGAGGAGAAAGAGGAACGTGGGCATCAAGAGGAAGGCATGCCATTTCTGGGAGTATGTACACAAAATCAGAAGTAGGACATTCACAGAAATTTGTACACCTACATTCATAGCAGCATTTTCACAGAAGCCACAAGTTCAAGGCACCTTCAATGTCCACTGATAAAGGAACGGATAAACAAAGTGTGGGCCATACACACAATGGAGTATTACTCAGCCTTTAAAGAAAGGAAATTCTGATATATGCCCCAACGTGCACAACTCTTTAAGACATAAGCTAAATGAATGAAGTCAGTCACAAAATGACAGATACTGTGTGATCCCACTCATTGAGGTAACTGAAGTAGTCAGAGTCAGAAAGTAGACTGGTGATTCCCATAGGCCAGGGGAGGGATAAGTGAGGAGTTATTGTTTACTGGGTACACAGTTTTGGTTTTGCAAGATGAAAAGAGATGGATGGTGGTGATGGTTGTACAACAATACGAATATACTTTATGTCACTGAACTGTACACTTACGGATCAGGAAACTCAATCAGGGGCTCTGTATCAACCTAGAGGGGTGGGATGGGGAGGGAAATGGGAGGGAGTTTCAAAAAGGATGGGATATATGTATACCTATGGCTGATTCATGTTGAGGTTTGACAGAAAACAGCAAAATTTTGTAAAGCAATTATTCTTCAATAAAAAATAAACTAATTTAAAAAAAAGTTAAGAAGGCAAATTTTACGTACATTTTACCACAATTAAAGGGAAAAAACGAAAGGCAGGCTTGGAGTTACAAAATGATCCCAGGACCATTCAGAGCTGGAAGAGCCTTGCAGGTTGACTGGACCAAGGAGATCAACTCCCTGGGGTGGCCCAACCTGGCCAGCAAGTGTGCTTTGTTTGGCCACTGTTTGCAGTTTCATTAAGATGCTGTAAGCATACTATGTCATCTCTCTCTCACTGATTAAAAGCCCTGGACAGAATATATTAACCAACTAGCCATGAACTCTGAAAAATATATAATAGAAAGTGAACTGCTCAAAATCAGTAAAAATGGCCATTATGGCAATGAGTTTCCTGATTTTTTTTTTTCTTCTTGTATCTCTTAGTTAAAGAGAGCCCGAATCCTAGAACTATGTTGTGGATACAGACGGAAAAAAAATCAAGCAGAAACCCTCTTTCTGGCTGCAAGACCTAAAATAGGGGACCCTGTGGGACTGAGAGCATGGAGAGAATTCCTATTATTCCTGCTTCCTTTTTACTCTCCAAGCCGTGCCCCCAAGGCAAGTCTCAGGCACAGAGCAACAGTCTGCGATACCAGTGATTGCAGTGGTTACAGAGGCACCTAAAAATCTGAGACACACTAATTCTCTTGGAGCAGAGGAGCAGGGAAAAGGTGCTTTGCAAAGAGTAAGAGGGGAATTGGATTGGCTACATAATTTGTGGGGCCTGGTGCAGAATGACATTGAAGAACCACTTGGTCAAAGGTCAAGAATTTCAGTATGATGAATGCAGGGCATTAAACCAAGAGTGGAATCCTTTTAAAAGGCAGGGCCCCATGTGACCAAACAGGCTGCACACCCGTGGAAGGAATCCCTATTACCCTTTCCTCTTCTCTTTATTCTAGATACTCACCCTTGAGTGAGGTCCAGTCACAAGAACTGGATAGACGTGTAGGGAAGCTGAAACCCTGACTTTCTAGCCAGAGGACCAGAAAAAGAAGCTGCTGAATGAGTGTGCAGCACACTAGTGAGTGTGCAGGAACACATGGAAAGGAGGGAGCCAGAGAAAGTGACCCTCTAAATCTGTGAATGAAGTCTGGGCTCAGACTTGAGCTGTACATGTGCAACTGATGTGAAGCATCAAAGGAAAGCTTTTGAGAACTAAACTATCGTGGGGACCACCATCTGGTCTCTGGGTAGTATAAAGGCAAGGTGAAGCCAAGTATCACTTTAAAGTGATAGAAAACTAGTCTGATATTAAAAGCATGGTCTAAGCTGTGACATGCTTATTGAACACTGAGGTTAATACATGGTCTGAACAAAACCAGTGTGAGAAGCAAACTGATCAAAGATTTATACTAAAACAGGACAGCTGAAGCTACCTCTGTTCTATACCTTGCATCCTTGTCAAACCTGTAAATAAAAACTATGTATGAACAAATAAATAAATAAAACCATGATCTCCTGAAGATGGATCAGGACTTGTGGTCTGAATCTAATCAGATTGATTGCTTGCTAAAATAAAAGATCTATATTCTTCAGAGGATTTTACCATGCTCCAGAGTCTCATAAAACAATATTCAAAATGTATAAAATATAGTCTATAATTAATCAACATACAAAGAACCAGGAAAATCTCAGCACTTCTCAAGGGAAAAGATAACAGATGTCAATCCTAAGATGCTCAAATTGTAGAAATATCAAAGACTTTAAAGCAATTATTATAACCAACTTCTGTGAAGTAAGGGAGAACCCTATTGAAAAAAATCAATGGATAAAAGTTCTCAGCAAAGAAGTTGAAAGAATAAGAACCAAAGAACCAAGCTGAAATTTTAGAACTGAGAACCCTTATTGAAGGGGCCCAATGTAAATGACAGAACACAGTCAGTGACTTCTCCCCTCTCTTGAAAATAGATCAACAGGAACTATTGAATCAGAACATAAAAGAGAAAAAAATGACTTTAAAAAATGAATAGGGCCTCAGAAACTAGTGGGACATATATCAAAGTGTCTAACATTCAGGTCACTGGAGTCCCAGAAGGGAAGGAGATAGAGCTTGGTACAGAAAAAAATTTTGGAAAAGATAATAGCTGAAACTTCCCATAGTAGGTAAATGACATGTATTTACAGATTCAAGAAACTAAGTGAAAATTAAATAGGACAAACTCAAAGAACACTTATCCAGACAATATAATACAACCGCTGAAAACCAAAGATTTCTAGAAAAGTATCTTGAAAGTAACTGGATAAAAACATCACAAAAGAGAAAATAGGAAAGATTAAACAGAAAACAAATAACAAAATGCAGACCTTTAAACATGACAATTACATTAACTGCAAATGGTCTAACCGTACCAGTTAAAAGACAAAGATTGTGGTTGCCAGGGCTGGGTGAAGAAGGGAATGGAGTGTGACTGCTTAATGGGCAATAGGGTCTCTCTTAAGGGTGATGAAAATGTTTCAGTACTAGAGAGTGGTGATGACTGCTGTGAAGGCACTAAAAGTCACTGAATTATATACTTCAAAATGGTTAAAATGGTGAATTTTATCTTGATAAAAAATTAAGGGGATGGAAAAAAGATACATCACACAAATACTAATTAGGTCAAAGCTGGAGCTCTATTATGACATGATTTTAAGATAAAGCTTGTGCTATCAAGGTATTTTGGTATTCATGAGAGGACAGACACATTGATCAATGAATCAGTATAGAAAGTCCAGAAACTGACCCATACTGATATACCAATTAGCTTTTTACAAAGATGCAAAGGTAATTCAAATGGAGAGCAGTCTATTCAACAAATGATGCAGGAATAATTGGGCATCCTTTAAAAACTGAACTTTAACATATAAACACTTTTAATGAAAATTAACTCAGAATGGATCATAGATCTAAATGTACAATGAAAACAAAATATTTAGAAGAAATAATAGAAAAATCATTGTGACCTTGGATTAGACAAAGCATTTTAGAGAAAACATGAAAAGTAAGATCCATAAATGAAAATTTTTGATACGTTGAACTTTATAAAAATTAAAACTTTTTCTCTAGAGAAGACACTGTTATGAGAATGGAAAGATAAGCTACAGACTAGAGAAAATATTTGCAAATTACATGTCTAATAAAGGATTTGCATTTGGAATATACAAAGAATTTTTAAAGCTCAACAATAAAAGACAATTCAGTTTTTTAAAAATTCACAAAATATCTGAACAGGAACTATACTGAAGGCAATATACAGCTATCAAATAAGCCCATAAAAAGAGGCTCCACATCACTGGTCATCAGTAAAATGCAAATAAAATTACAATAAAATACCACCACACACCTATTAAATTGGCTTAAATTTAGAAAAACATTACAAATACAGATAAGAACCAGCAAAGATATAAAAGAACTCTTAACTCTTGTACATCTGGTGGTAATGCAAAAATGGTACAGCCATTATGGAAATCTGTTCGGCAATTTTCTATAAAGTTAAACATACATTAGCATGTGACCTAACAAATCTATTTCTAGAGAAATGAAAACATACATTTACACAAAACCCTGTATACAAATGCTTACAGTAGCATTACTCATAATCATCAGAAACCAGAAACAACCTAAATGTCCATCAACAGGCGATAGATAAGCAAATCATAGTACTGCTCATGCAGTGGATGCTCAGGGGTAGAAAGCAATGAGGTCCTGATGCATGCAACCATCTGGATGACCTTACATGCAGCTAAGTGAAAGAAGCCAGGCTTAAAAAGTTACATACTATCTGATCCCATGTGGATGGCATTCTGGAAAAAAATAAAACAACAGAGACAGAGAACAGAAGGTAAATGCCAGGGTTAATGGGAGTCTGGGTAAGTGGACTACAAAAGGGGCAACACAAGGAAGCTTTTCATGGTGGGGGAATTGTTCTGTGTCTTGACTGTGGCACATCTACGACTCCACATTTCTTGAAACTTACAACAATGTACATCAAATAGAAGTGAATTGTACTGTATATAAATTAAGAGTAAATGTAAAAAGCATAGAGGCACAAAGAGACACAGACTACTCATTGCAAAATAAATGAGTCACAGGTGAGAAATGTGTAGTACAGAGAATACAGTCAATAACTATGTAATATCTTTGAAGGGGAATATAGTCAGTAACTAAGTGATATCTTTGTATTGTGACATTATCATAACTAGATTTATCATGGTGATCATTTTGAAACCCACAAATATCAAATTTGTTGTAAGTAACAGGAACTAACATAGTGCTGTAGGTCAAATATAATTAACACTATATACGAAGGTTAAAGTGAATCATAAGTTCTCATCACAAGGAAAATTTTTTTTCTATTTGATTAATTTTGTATCTATATGAGATGATATATGTTCACTAAACTTACTATGATAATCATTTCATGATCTACATAAGTCAAATCATTATGCCATATACCTTTAAACTTAAACAGTGCTATATGTCAATTATATCTCAAAAAATTGGAAGAAAAAAATTATACACACCACTCTCCTTTTTCGAGTGTGGAAGCAGAGACTGTACAATATTCTACTGTAAATATACTATTCAAAAAAACTATTTCTTATGTTTCATAAAAATCCTGTAACTTAAATTGTACACCTCCATTTATCTTGATTTTTAAATATTAGGAAATATATGTTGATATGAAGATAAATGTTTAATAAACGTATTGGGACAGGAATAAAACTATATCCTGACCATTCTAACCTCTCTGCTGTAACAACCTACTTTCTCCTGCTGGTGAAAACTGACCCACGTGAGGTCAGAGGTTTCTCTTGTGCACACAGAAATCCAGAGCTCCCAGCTCCTGTTCAGAAGGCCACCCACAGCACCTGAGAAAGTCTATCTCAATTCAAACCTTACCACACCAATGCTTTCAAATGAAAAGATGGCTGTTCCAAAGAAGAGCGAGTAGGTCTTCCAGTTTGCTACCAGTGGCAACTGGCGGGGGTCTGGAATTTCCTATGAGAGAGAGAAATATGATAAGACATTTATTCTTAAAGCATGTTTGGGCTCCCTTAAGAGGGAGAGTATTCTGAGAGTATACCTGAATTATAAGAACAAAAAGTTGAATGTCAAGAAATTAATAAACTTCAAAAGGAAGCAGGCAACAACTAAAGTTGATTTTAACACTGCCCAATACCAAAGAGCCAGAGGAAAGAAAAATTGAGGTATTATCAGAGTATTGAAATATCAGGATCTCATGGAGGGTGTCTAATTTATCAGAACTCACCAGAAGAAAATCTTATACCACACAGGTTAGTACTAGTCTAAAGTGCCCAAGAACATTTTGCATGTACCAGTGGATACAGATGTTGGAAATCACTGTGACTAAGTTACAGTGATATTCTAGGGAGCCCAAAGTACAGTAAGTTAGCTAANCAAAGAGTCAGACACAACTGAGCAACTTTCACTCACTCACACACTTCTTGATTTCAAACTGTACCACAAAGCTACAGTAATAAAAACAGTACAGTACTGACACAAAAATAGACACATATACTAAGAACGGAGCACAAAATTAACCCCAGCTTACATGCTCAACTAGTATTTGACAAGGGAGCCAAAAGCATCCAATGTGGATAAGACAGTTTCTCCAGTGAATGGTATTGAGAACAACTGGATGAACACATATAGAACAATGAAATTGGACTGTTATCTTGCACCACTCACAAAAAGTGAAGTGAAGTCACTCAGTCGTGTCCAGCTCTTTGCGAGCCCATAGACTGTAGCCTACAAAGCTCCTCTGTCCATGTAATTTGCCAGGCAAGAGTACTGCAGTGGGTTGCNTGGACTGTTATCTTGCACCACTCACAAAAAGTGAAGTGAAGTCACTCAGTCGTGTCCAGCTCTTTGCGAGCCCATAGACTGTAGCCTACAAAGCTCCTCTGTCCATGTAATTTGCCAGGCAAGAGTACTGCAGTGGGTTGCCATTTCCTTCTCCAGGGGATCTTCCCAACCCAGGGATCAAACCCGGGTCTCCTGCATTGCAGGCAGACGCTTAACCGTCTGAGCCACCAGGGAAGCCCCTCCACTCACAAAAAAGAAACTTAACATGGATTAAAGACCTAAATGTAAGATATGACATTATAGGACTCTTAGAGGGAAACACAGAGCACTCTGGCATAAATAGCAGCAACATTTTTACTCTCCTCAGTTCAGTTCAGTCGCTCAGTTGCGTCTGACTCTTTGTGACCCCATGAATTGCAGCACACCAGGCTTCCCTGTCCATCACCAACTCCCAGAATTCACTCAAACTCTTGTCTGTCCCCTTCTCCTCCTGCCCTCAATCCCTCTCAGCAGCAGGGTCTTTTCCAATGAGTTAACTCTTTGCATGAAGTGGCCAAAGTATTGGAGTTTCAGCTTTAGCATCAGTNAGGTCCGGGCTGTGTGACACAGTTGCCCTGTTCCGAGGTCCGGGCTGTGTGCCAAGGTAGCCTTCTGCAGCAGTCTGGGCTGTGTGCCATGGTCACGCTGTTGCGAGGTCTGGGCTGGGTGCTGAGGTTGCCATCTCCCCAGGTGGGGGCTGTGGGCCGTGGTCGCCCTGTGCTCAGTTCTGGCCTGTGTTCCGCCCTTGGCTTGCGACCTAATGCCGGATGTGTGCTGCGGTTCCTCTTTGCCAAGGTCCGGGCTGTGTGCCGCAGTAGCCTTCTCAAGATGTTCGGGCTGTGTGCCACGGTCGCCTGCGCTGAGGTCCGGGCTNTGTGTTCCGCCCTTGGCTTGCGACCTAATGCCGGATGTGTGCTGCGGTTCCTCTTTGCCAAGGTCCGGGCTGTGTGCCGCAGTAGCCTTCTCAAGATGTTCGGGCTGTGTGCCACGGTCGCCTGCGCTGAGGTCCGGGCTGTATGCCGCGGTCGCCATGAGCAGATGTCCGGCCTGTAATCCGCAGTCGCCCTGGGCCAAGGTCTGGCCTGTATGCCAGGGAGACCCTGTGCCGAGGTCCGGCCTGTGTGCTGCGGTCGCCCTGGGCAAAGGTCCAGCCTCTGTGCCATGGTCACCCTGCCCCAATTTCTGACCTAAGTGCCACTGTCATCCTGCACTGAGGTCCGGCCTGAGAGCCAAAGTCACCCTGCTCTGTGGTCCGGGCTGTGTTCCACGGTCGGCTAACGACGAGTTCTGAGCTCTATACTCCGGTCTCCCTGCACAGATTTATGTGCTGTGTGCTGTGGTCTCCCTTCCCTGAGGTTCAGGCTGTGTGCCACGGTACCCTGTGCTGAGGTTCGGTCTTTGTGCCATGGTAGCCTTGAACTGAGTTCTGGGCTGTGTGCTGCGTTCGCCCTTCACTGAGGTTCGGGCTGTGGGCCGCGGATGAATTGTGCCGAGGTTCGGGCTGTGTGCCAAGGTAGCCTTGCGCCGAGATCCGGGCTGTGTGCCGCATTAGCCTTGTGGCGAGGTTCGGGCTGTGTGTTGCAGTCGCCCTGCGCCGATGTCTGCTCGGTGTACCGTGATCGCCATCTCCCAAGGTCGGTGCTGTGTGCCAGGGTTGCCCTGGGCCGAGATCCGTGCTGTGTGTCTCGGTCGCTCTTCACTGTGGTTCAGGCTGTTTTCCTTGGGTGCCCTGCGCCGAGNACACAAGGAAGCTTTTCATGGTGGGGGAATTGTTCTGTGTCTTGACTGTGGCACATCTACGACTCCACATTTCTTGAAACTTACAACAATGTACATCAAATAGAAGTGAATTGTACTGTATATAAATTAAGAGTAAATGTAAAAAGCATAGAGGCACAAAGAGACACAGACTACTCATTGCAAAATAAATGAGTCACAGGTGAGAAATGTGTAGTACAGAGAATACAGTCAATAACTATGTAATATCTTTGAAGGGGAATATAGTCAGTAACTAAGTGATATCTTTGTATTGTGACATTATCATAACTAGATTTATCATGGTGATCATTTTGAAACCCACAAATATCAAATTTGTTGTAAGTAACAGGAACTAACATAGTGCTGTAGGTCAAATATAATTAACACTATATACGAAGGTTAAAGTGAATCATAAGTTCTCATCACAAGGAAAATTTTTTTTCTATTTGATTAATTTTGTATCTATATGAGATGATATATGTTCACTAAACTTACTATGATAATCATTTCATGATCTACATAAGTCAAATCATTATGCCATATACCTTTAAACTTAAACAGTGCTATATGTCAATTATATCTCAAAAAATTGGAAGAAAAAAATTATACACACCACTCTCCTTTTTCGAGTGTGGAAGCAGAGACTGTACAATATTCTACTGTAAATATACTATTCAAAAAAACTATTTCTTATGTTTCATAAAAATCCTGTAACTTAAATTGTACACCTCCATTTATCTTGATTTTTAAATATTAGGAAATATATGTTGATATGAAGATAAATGTTTAATAAACGTATTGGGACAGGAATAAAACTATATCCTGACCATTCTAACCTCTCTGCTGTAACAACCTACTTTCTCCTGCTGGTGAAAACTGACCCACGTGAGGTCAGAGGTTTCTCTTGTGCACACAGAAATCCAGAGCTCCCAGCTCCTGTTCAGAAGGCCACCCACAGCACCTGAGAAAGTCTATCTCAATTCAAACCTTACCACACCAATGCTTTCAAATGAAAAGATGGCTGTTCCAAAGAAGAGCGAGTAGGTCTTCCAGTTTGCTACCAGTGGCAACTGGCGGGGGTCTGGAATTTCCTATGAGAGAGAGAAATATGATAAGACATTTATTCTTAAAGCATGTTTGGGCTCCCTTAAGAGGGAGAGTATTCTGAGAGTATACCTGAATTATAAGAACAAAAAGTTGAATGTCAAGAAATTAATAAACTTCAAAAGGAAGCAGGCAACAACTAAAGTTGATTTTAACACTGCCCAATACCAAAGAGCCAGAGGAAAGAAAAATTGAGGTATTATCAGAGTATTGAAATATCAGGATCTCATGGAGGGTGTCTAATTTATCAGAACTCACCAGAAGAAAATCTTATACCACACAGGTTAGTACTAGTCTAAAGTGCCCAAGAACATTTTGCATGTACCAGTGGATACAGATGTTGGAAATCACTGTGACTAAGTTACAGTGATATTCTAGGGAGCCCAAAGTACAGTAAGTTAGCTAAGTATTAAAGTTCCCTTTTCTTCTTCAGTGAGCTATAAATAGAAGGAAAGCGTGTGGAATAAATATTTTATTAAAGTACCTTGTGATCTACTGTGACAGATCAAAATGACAGAACCATTTCTCTAACTGAGCAACCTCTGGAATAGCCCAAAAATTAATCAGAAGTACTGTTTCACTGGGAAATTCAATTTTGTAGAATCTATCAATATTGCTTTAAGACTTATCTGTGTTTATCCTAAAGTATTTGGCTAATCTGTTACCTTTACTAAATTCTATGGACAATATAACTTTTTTCTTGTGACTTCTGAAAGAAGGAAACATCTGAAAGGTATTAGGCATAATACCTTTCAGATGTTTTATAGATTACACTACCTGGGTCTTCTGGGTTTAAACTTCTATGTAGTCTTGTCTATTATAAAACAAAAATTAGAAAGGATAGAAAAGTAGGAAATTAATGGAAAATCAATACCCATACCTCAACTTCAAAGATGTGTGATTTACATCATGATAGCTTCATTTGTGCTCTTTCAAGGCTCTCTATTTATACCTCTACAACTAAATATTAGTTGTCATTGTTTTCTCTTGAACTTCCTAGGGATAATTTTGGAATTACTTGGACCTGCAGCTTAGAGGATGTAAGACTAGTTCAATAAAGCTCTGGTAGAAAATCCTGCTTTTTATTTGCCTTCTGCTGCTCTCCAGCTGTTATAGAAATGGTCTGTAGTTCACCAAATCAAGATATTTTCCTTGCAAAATACAGTTTTTCTCCTAAAACCAGGATATGATATAAAATGAGTACTGGAGAAGCTACATGAAAGAAGAGATATCCCGAAGAATGAGAGTGCACAGAGACATCTTTGTGGAAGAAATCCTACAATAAAGTGAGTTCTAAGCTGCAGACTGAAGTGCATACATACCTACCCTTAGGGATGGCCCCAAGTGTCAGTCTATCATTGATAAAATGCTCTGCTCATTGGAGGAGTCAGAGTGTGGTATGCTAACCTGGACAATGTACTGGACAATGATGATCAAGCTGATCAGCATGGTGATGTTGGCCAACAGGGAGAAGACAGTCAGGACCCTGAGGTTCCGGATGAAAACTATCAGTACCAGGAAGGGCAGGAAGGTGAGCATGTAGAGTCGAGAGTCCATGGTGGGCATCAGAATCACTGTCTCATAATGGCAGTTGTTGGTTGTGCTATTAACTGCTTCCACTACCTGGGAGAGGAAGGGGAGGAGCAATACAGGCACATGATTAGCTCAGTGCCTGGCCCATCATCAGATTCCCTCACAAACAGCTGGCATGTCTCACTCGCCCAGGTCTTACAGTGAGTTAGAGTGACTTTAGGACTTCTTGTTGCAAATCTTTTGCATCATATTTGCTCAAAAGAAGCTGTAGAAGTAACTTTAATAAGCATAAATGCCTAAACTTAGAGTGGCTCTTCATTGGCTTTTGGCAACCTGGAATCCATTCCTCTTGATTTTGATTTATTTTTGGTGCATTCTCTCTCACCTGAATACAACCTTGGTGAACTGTAAATCACAATCATGTGGCAGAGCCAAAGGACTGCCCCTTGACTCAAGCAGGGGCACTCACATCTCTCCCTGGAATCTGAATCTATAGCAAAATGACAAAAGGTAGACCTGGAAAAGGGCAAACATTACTTCTGACAGGGAATCCCTGAAGAGAGTGCGCATCAGTTCTACCATCAACATCTCCCTTGATGGCCTGGTTCTTGTTCCTGTCCTTTTCTGAAACCCATTTTTTCAAGTGTTCTCTGTCATTTTGGATGTTAGCCAATCTTGTTCCACTAAACTTATTTTCTGCTTAAGTTCTACTGAATCTGTTTCTTTTGCTTGTAACCGAAACAGCTCATTGTTGTTTCTTAATTAGACTAACACTGACATTTTGGGTGAGAGAACTCTTCCTTGTGAGCATTGGACCATTCGTTGCAGACATTTAATATCCTTGAATGCCACCCAACAGAAGCTATTACCATCCTCCAGTCATTGTGGCAAACATGGAACAGCCCCTGTACACTATACAAACAGCCCCCTGGCAAAGTGGGGGTAGGTGGAGGGTCCCACCCTCCTTTGGAATCAGCATGACTCAATGGATACAGTCTTATTGTGCAAGCAACACAATTCATTGCAGAACAATTAGAAACTGGAGTTAGGCAAGAAGAAAATGAAGAAGCAATGGTAATCTCAGTACCCATGGGTAGCATGGTAATGCTTTGCAATATATTCATCTACACATGTTCTATGCAATATCACAGATTACATAGATTACACACATCCTTTTTATTTTAAAAGACTGTAATTATACCATATACTTTTATTTTGAAATCTTTTCATTTAACAACTCATGAATACATAAATCAATTGTCAAGTCTTGTTTTTTTTGGATTCCTTACTATAATAGGAAAAATATTTGGAAAATTAGCCAGGTATTCAAAGCCTGCCGTAAATGGACTCATTCAACTGTGAAGGCCCTTCCTCTCCTAAGGCCCACACCTTCTTCTATAACCACTTGTACTGCCTTTCCTGAGAAAGTCTCATACATTCCTGCCTCCAGGTGTTTATTCCTCCTCCTACCTTGATTGCCAGCACTTTTTCAACCTACCTTTCAACGCCCAGCTCAGATGCATCTTCTCAAGGGACCCTTCCCTTGCTCCAACAATTTCTCCTGCTCCCATACATTTCTGCACCTTAGTCCACAATTAAGCATGCCCAACTTCAGGGTATTAATGGAGTCCTGATCCAGCACTAAGATATTATATTGATATTTAGCTTTATTCATATGCCTCAGAGCACATCCCCACTTAGTCTACAAAGTCCTTGAGACAATGCTCACCTTGTCTCTAGGCAGATGACTGACAAAGTTCTGCTAATGTCAGACTGATTTCTGAGCAGCAACATGGCAATTAAGAGCCTTCAAATCAAACTCCCTGATCCAGTAATTTTACATAAAATATACATTTACTAAAGAGATAAACAGGTATACAAAGATTTGTACGGATTATAGTAGAAAAACAAAGGGAAACAAAATACAGATGATAAAAGATTAAGTCTTCCATGTGATGGAAAATTATAAAACTATTAAAAATTATTCTAAAGACTTTCCTGGTAATCCAGTGGCTAAGACTCCTCGCTCCTAATGCAGGGGGCTTGGGTTCCATCCCTGGCCAGGGAACTAGATCCCTCCTGCTGCAATGAAGAGCAAAGATCCCATGTGCCACAATTAAGACACTGTGCAGCCAGATAAATAAAAAATTTTAAATTATACAAAAAATTTTAAGAACATTGAAAAATGCTAATCAATGAACGCTCATTTTAGACAACAACAAGACTTCCCTGGTGGTACAGTGGATAAGAATCTGCCTGCCAACGCTGTGGACACGGGTTTGATGCCCGGTCCAGGAAAATCCCACTTGCCATGGAGCAACTAGGCCCGTGCCACAACCACTCAGCCTGCCTGCTGCATGCACTGAGCCTGGGCTCCAGTGCCTGAGCTCTGCAGCAAGAAGAGCCACTGCAATAAGAAGCCCGTGCCTGCAACAAAGATCAGCCCCTGCTTCCTACAGCTCGAGAAAACCTGCACGCAGCCACAAAGACCTAGCACAGCCAAAAAGAAAGAAGGAAGAACTATACAAACTTCCAATAAACATATGAAGAGATTCTCGAACTCCCTAGTAATAAACAAACACAATAAAGGGCAACCAAAATGTCGTTAAAAATAAAACAATGCCAATGAGTGTTAGATTAAGAATACTTTTGTTTTACTTTGAGAAGCAGTATAGCATAGTGTTTAAAAGATAGAGCTGTGATGTTAAAAGGCCTATGTTTTTAACCTTTGCTCTGTGACCCTATTTATAGAAATTATGGAGTTCATAACATCAATCTTCTCACCTGCAAGATGGGAATAACTGCAGTACCTACTCTGATAAGATCACGTGTGCTTAGTCACTCAGTTGTGTCCAACTCTTTGCAACCCCATGGACTGTAGCCCACCAGGCTCCTCTGTCCATGNAAAAAAAAAAAAAAAAAAGCTATGGCTAGTTCCTATTTCCCAGAACAAGAAGTTAGGGTTTTCCCTGCTTACTTAGAGAAAGGATTTTCAGAACAAATGATAATTGAAGTGGAGTTAGTACTGTTCACTGAGACCGCTGGTATTTTCAACTTGTCATAAACTGAAGCTCTTCCAGATGTGGTCCATCAGCCTCATCTGGGAGCTGGTAAGAAATAAAGTATCTCAATCCCTTCCTGTGCCTGCTGAATCAGAATCCATAGTTTAACAAGATCTCCAAGGGATTCACATATGAATTAAAGCTAGAGAATTACACCGTCTCAAAAACTTAATAGATGTGATGAATACAGCTCTCCTTTCTCACTCTCCCTCCCTACAGACCTCCTTTCCTTCATTATGTGCTCTTTTCCCCCCTCTTCTTTTGCCCATAATGGGTCATGAGATAAAAGGAAAGATTTTTTTTTCATGATAGAGTTATAATTTTGCTTTTTTAAAAGGAAAATATGCATCTTCCTAGAACATAATAGACTCACCTGTGTAGACTCAATACACTTACGGGACCATGGTGGGGGTGGGGAGAGAAACAAGCAACAAACTCTATATAAATGGTATTTATGTCAGTACAGAAAATAGATGAACAATTCCTAACAGAAAGATGAGCAAAGCCCATGAACAGGCAAGTCTAGAACAAATACAAAGGGAAAAATCAATGCTTGAAGAATGCCCAAAGAAACTGATCCAAGAAATAAAAAATTAAAGTAATAGGGCTTATAAAAGTGAAAGGAGTGACGGTGGCTAGTAGTGGTGTGTGGGAAAGGGCATTCGGGTTGTGGGTGGAGGTATAAATTAAGGCTTTCTGGAGAGAAACCTGCAATCTGTAACTAAGCTTTAAATACGAGTTGTCTTTGATCTAGCCATTCTACCTCACAGACGCACAGATGTGGGCCTAAGGTTGTCCATTGCAGCACTGCTAATAATAGCAAAAAATGGGAAGCAACCTAATTGCCCATCCAGGAAGTTTAAGTACAATATGGTGCATCCACACAATGAAATCCCACGTGACTGTTAAAAGAATGAAGCAGACAAAATCAATACAGAAATGTCCACTATATGCAGCTAAGTGTTCTCTATTATAAAATTATAGGGCAAGTATAAATAAAATAATCCCTTTATGTTCATTTTATTCTTTTTTTCTAAAAGGGTGGATACCAAAGTTAAATGTCTCCTTTAGGGGATTTAGAATTATATGACTTTTCTCTACTTTAAAAAAGAATTTTCAAATGTGACTATGTGTTTTGTAATAAACAAAGAGCTTATTTTTAAAAAGCAGATGGCAAGGAGCCCGAGTCATTTCTCACCTGTCACTCATTAAGAAATGTCCCTCATGGGTTCTCAGTGGCTCTTCTGAGAAAAATACTCCCTGATCCCATTAGAGGCTAAGTTACTGCAGCTACATCTCCGCACAGGGATGGTGTGCCCGTCCACGTGCAAACCAAGGCAAGATGGAGGGGATTCCTTCATCTGGCTCCCATGGCCTTCTGATGGACGTCTGCCCTCCAAACGCCTTAGTCTCACTCAAAAATCCCTACCACCTGCCTATCCTGCCCTCACCCTCACCTGTGTTCCGTTGCCTAGCAACCTATTACCAAGCCACCAGGTGCTGCCTTTGATTCCTATGGGGGCCTGTGCTTTGGTTACCTTAGAGCCTACCCAGTTTCCTGAGAATCTTNGCCTCTGTCCATGGGATTTCCCAGGCAAGAATACTGGAGTGGGTTGCCATTTCCTTCTCCAGAGGATCTTACTGACCCAGGGATTGAACTTTCATTTCTTGTGTCTCCTGCATTGGCAGATGGATTATTTACCACTGTGCCACCTGGGAAGCCCCATGATGAGGACACTCGGGCCCAAAGAAAAGAAGCCATTTGTTGAACAACTAAAAAGAGAGGACCCTCCTTTGGCAGATCTTTTTCCCTCTCACCTGCTCTAGAAGACTCTACCTGTTTTAAATTATCAGCCAGAAACACAATGTACACGCAGCAGAAGCCCATCTGGGTGACTATAAGAAAGAAGCCCACGATATACCTGAAAGAGAGCAGAGAGAAAGAAAAAACTTGTTATAAAAGAAGAATTGACTTGTCATTTCCACTTCTGTCCTCAGGGGTTGGTGACCCTAGACCAGCACCCTCGGTCCAGCACAATCAACAATGGGGTAGTAAGAAGGGATGTAACAATAGTTCTTTTAAAAACATATTTCTCAATCACCCCCACACTCTCAGCTCAGCAAGTGATAAAATTCTTCATTGTCAGAAACCTTGCCCCATACCCAGCTCTGTGTTGATACTAACTGATATAAGGCAGTAGGGTCAGCTTATTAGCGATCATTAAAACTTTTTCCTACCAGTGCCAGATACCATATTAGGCACTAAGGATACACAGACAAATAACCCATGGCCCTGTCCTCTACTGGTTGAGAGATTAGTGGATGAGATAGACCAATAATAATAATAAAAATAAAAAATAACATGGTCCTTTTATTTTTATTTATTATTTTATTAACATGGTCCTAAGGGCCATGGTAAAAAGGACAATTTACCCAAATTAGGGAGCAGACAGCCTTTTTAGAAAAACCAATACCTGAGCAGAGTCCCTTGGGAAGAGGAAGAAAGAGAGAGAAAGAAAAGGAATAAAGAGGAGGAGCAGCTGGTGAGGAGGAAGTGATTAAAAAGCGTTTCAGCAGAGGCATTAGGCAGAGTTCTACAGTGGCCATGTGAAGAGTCCACTGGGGGCCAAGACTGCGGGTGGGAAGACCTGATAATGGAGGTGAAAGAGGGCAGCCACCTGGACAAAGGCACGGTCATTAGAATGAGAGAACAGAAAGCGTTTTAAGAGACACCAGGTAACAAAAACGTACTCCCTGGTGACCACCTACATCCAGGGAAAGGAAAAAGGAAATGACCTAAGGTGAGTGCCAAGTTTTTTGGCCTGGACAACAAAATGAACAGGGAAACTCAGAAGGAATAAGAGGTTTTAGGAAGGAGAGGAATGGCACATTCAGTACTTGAATGGTTGAGCTTGAGGTTCCTACAGGAGACATTCAGCCATATACTGGGATCTGAAAATGCTGATTTGTCTAGGAAATAAGACAAATTATTTATCCACATAATGGATAAAGGACAAAATGCCTTTATTTAGGTAGTGGATAAATCCTTGAGAAGGTGAATCAGTGTTGGAAAGTGTACAGAGAAAGAAGAAAAGGCAGCGTTCCAAACCCTAGAGAATATCAACATTTAAATGGAGAATAGAAACAAAAAAGCCTGCAAAGTAATGGCCAGAGAGGTAGGTGGGGAAACGAGGGTGAAAAGGGGCTTAACAGAAGTCAAGTGTAGAGAAAACGTTCAAAGAAGAGAACAGTCAGTTGTCCCTACTGCCTCTGGGAGGTTCTCTGGGGGCAAAGAAGGTGTATCAGGGATTTCTTTTAGGATACTGGTGGAAAGGACTTTGGTAGAAGTATATGACAGGAGAGCCAGGGGACCCATGAAGGAGGTGTGATGGGGTGTGTGGAAGTCAAGTCAGAGGGCGAGCTTTTCTTTCATGAAGTTAGGGTGTGAGTTCCAGTGTTGAAGGTGCCCCTTTTGTTCATCACTGTAAACCCACTGGTTAAAGTACTTCCTAATACACTGCAGGTATTTAGTAGTATATATCTGCTGAATAATCAGAAAATGAGTATGAGATGCTGCTGCCGCTAAGTCGCTTCAGTCGTGTCTGACTCTGTGTGACCCCATAGACGGCAGCCCGCCAGGCTCCGCTGTCCTTGGGATTCTCCAGGCAAGAACACTGGAGTGGGTTGCCATTTCCTTCTCCAATNACCAGGCTCCACTGTCTCTGGGATTCTCCAGGCAAGAACACTGGAGTGGGTTGCCATTTCCTTATCCAATGCATGAAAGTGAAAAGTGAAAGTGAAGTCGCTCAGTCGTGTCCAACTCTTCTTGACCCCATGGACTGCAGCCTACCACGCTCCTCTGTCCATGGGATTTTCCAGGCAAGAGTACTGGAGTACCAAGTGCCATTGCCTTCTCCAGACTGACTCGCTAAGGCCACTCAAAGTCTGTGGCAGAGCCAGAATTCAAACCCAGGTTAGATGTCTAGACTCCAAGTTGCATTTTAGAAAGATTGCTCACTGTAGGCCCACATAAACCCTGTCCTCCTACTCCCAGCTACCATCCAGTTGTACTGAACCCACCTTCAGCAGCCCCTCTTACCAGGATGCCTGCATTCTTCATAGCCAGCGGGAGTCCCAGGACCCCTGTGCCTATGTTACCTTTCACCAGGTGAACCAAGGTCTGGAATGCTCTAAAGGAGAGGAAAAAGACATTAGCATGTGGGTGCACAGAGGTGAGGAGACCCAACAGGCATCCTATTCCAGCATGCCATGCCTGAGTTGAGCTGGTCCATAAGTAGGCTCCTGTCTGTATCTCAGTCCCCATGGCCTTTTCTGGCACTCTGGATCTCTTGTAGGGTGACCAAGCATCCCAATTTGCCCTGCACTATCCTGGTTTTAGGGGCTTCTCTGGTGGCTCCGACAGTAAAGTGTCTGCCTACAATGCGGGAGACCCGGGTTCAATCCCTGGGTTGGGAAGATCTCCTGGAGAAGGAAATGGCAACCCACTCCAGTATTCTTGCCTGGAAAATCCCATGGATGGAGGAACCTGGTAGGCCACAGTCCATGGGGTTGCAAAGAGTCGGACACAACTGAGCGACTTCACTTTCTTTCTTTCTGGTGGCTCAGTGGTAAAGAATCTGCCTGCAGTGCAGGAGACACAGGTTTGACCCCTGAGTTGGGAAGATCCCCTGGAGGAGAGCATAGCAACCCACTCCAACATTGCTGCCTGGAGAATCCCATGTACAGAGGAGCCTGGCGGGCTACCATCCATGGGGTCACAGAATCAGACATGACTGAAGTGACTTAGCATGCACGCATTGGTTTTAACAGCTCACACTTAACATATGTCATTAGAACACTTACTATAACATATAACAGATATTATGCTAAGGATTTCATGCATTATCTCACTTAATCTTGTGATGATGAGAAAGTAGGTTATTACCTTTATTTTGCAGATGAAGAAACTGAGGAATAGAGATTTTTAAAAATAGACTTATCTAAGGATGTGTGCGTGCTAAATCATTTCAGTTGTGTCCAACTCTTTGCAGCCCCATGGACTATCTAAGGATATTCTGGGTATATATACCCAGAAACTGTCTCAGCGTCTCTGTTCTTCACCCTATTTCTACTGGGCTGTCTCCAGGAAAGGAGTTCAGATAGATGAGTTAGAGACAGCCCCATTTCATAATGGAGGGAGCTAAGGCTCAGAGAGGGCCCATGGTCACAGTACCATTAGCAGGTACAGAACTGAACTCGGAGGAAAGGGGAAAGGGGAGGCAGCAAGCAGAAATCATGTGACTTCTGGTAAAAAAATCAAGTGACTTAGGCCCCCAAAGGGTTATCTGCTGGGACAGGGTAATTTTGGGTTTGGGCTCCAGAAGGATTTTTTTTCCCCTCAGGCCAGGACATCAAACTGGTGAATGCAAAACCAAACCCAAATTTCAGAACTTTCTTTAAGACAGATGTGAAGGTAGTCCAGAACACAAGTCCTAATATAAACCATTAGGGAGAAATATATACTCTCTTTGATGGTGAATTAACAACCTATCTTCATATCTCTTTGAAAAAGTAAGTGAAAGTGAAGTCACTCAGTCATGTTCGACTCTTTGCAACCCCGTGGACTGTAGCCTACCAGGCTCCTCCGTCCATGGGATTCTCCAGGCAAGAATACTGGAGTGGGTTGCCATTTCCTTCTCCAGGGGATTTTCCTGACCCAGGGATCGAACCCAGGCCTCCCACATTGGAGGCAGATTCTTTAACCTCTGAGCCACCAGGGAAGCTAGACCAGGTTAAACTGAGTATCGGGCTTAGAAGTTGAGAAACTTCAGCACTTTCTCATGAGAGCCTTCCAGTAAAGAGACTTATTGCGCAAAACGACAGAAGTACTCTGGAAAAAGCCTGATCTCCTGGGTTAGACAAATCAGGGATTAAAACCCAAGCCTGGACTTCCGTGGTAGTCCAGTGGTTAAGACTCCATGCTTCCACTGGAGGGGGCTTGGGTTCAATCCCTGGTTGGGGAACCAAGATCTCAACCAGATCTTGGTGTACATAGCCTGGCCAAAAACAAACAAAAAACCCAAGGCTTTTTAACTAGCTATGTTATTGTGGGCAGCATGTCTGTTTTGCTAAGCCTCTATAAATATTAGGAGGAATGGTATTTTTGAAAGACCTGTTCCAAACACCTGTATCTTTATATTAATCCCTGAATCCTCTAGCTTCCTGAGGAACTGCCCATTGACTTGTTAAGGGTTAAAGAGAAAAACTGCGGGGGAAAGAAAGAGGGTGGGAGAGTCTTTGCATGCTTTTCTCTCACCCTGTGGGTGTCAACATAGCTGACAGAGCACTGCACCCCACGGTTCTCCAATGATGGGTTTGTTTGGCAACCACGGTCAATGGGTCACTTGGAAATTTCTATCTAAAGGACTTAGGAAACCAGAATTTAACTTTTGACCACTCAGGCAACTTAATAATGTGGTGAACTGTGCAAAGCACTGGGCTGGGAGGCAGGAGACCTGGGTGCTAGTCCTAACTCCTTCGCTGACTCTGGAATGTCATTATAGTTGTGGCAGTCAGCTTGCAGGTATTGGACTTGGGGGCTTCCTCCACGGTGTCCTTTGCAGCCAACCTGGGAGGAGCTGACTGATATTTCACAGGGGAGAGTCTAGAGTACTGAGAAGTTCTTCACTTGCTCTGGCTGGTAAATAGCTCAAGTGGGAATTCAAACCCAGGTGAATGTACTCCACAGGTACCATACTTACTTGACCTGTTTATTACCTCCCTTCAAACTAGGAGCAAGTTCTGACTTGCTTTATATTTTTGATTCTTACATACCTAAAATTACCATTAAACTATGTTTTAGCTCAGGAGATAACTGGTTCCCTCAAGGTCTCTGATTGAGAAATACCCAACCTCAGGGACTTCCAACCAGTCCATCCTAAAGGAGATCAGTCCTGAGTGTTCATTGGAGAGACTGATATTGAAGCTGAAACTCCAATACTTTGGGCACCTGATGCGAAGAGCTGACTCATTTGAAAAGACCCTGATGCTGGGAAAGATTGAGGGCAGGAGGAGAAGGGGATGATAGAGGATGAGATGGTTGGATGGCATCACCGACTCAATGGACATGGGTTTGGGTAGACTCTGGCAGTTGGTGATGGATAGGGAGGTCTGGCAAGCAGTAGTTCATGGGGTCGCAAAGAGTTGGACATGACAGAATGACTGAACTGAACTGAACTTCCCTGCTGGTCCAGTGGTTAAGACTCTTTGCTTCCAATTAGAGGCTTGCAGATTCAATCCCTGGTTGAGAAACTAAGGTCTCATATGTCCCGTGGTGTGGAAAAAATTTTTTTTTTAATAACAACTCTGAAATACCCAACCTCAGCAGTGGATGATCCTAAGTCCTGAAGGGCCCACTCTCAGTATTGCGAATTCTTAGCAATCCCCAGGCCTAGTCCTGGGGCAAGTGAACCACGTAATAATGTCGGTCATTGTGTCCATCCCTGAACCATCCTGCACGGTGGCATGGGAACAGCTTTGCCTGCCCCTTTATCATAACTTCTCCCTCTTTGCTGTACACTGTCCCCCTACCCCTACAACATTCAACCTTTCAGGTTTAATTTACACAGCCACCCTCCTTAAATTCACATTGCCAGCAGTGTATCCCTGTTTTGCATATGGGGATAAACTGAGGCTTAGAAGAAGAAGGAGCAGACCTTCTTGGATGCATATGTCCTTTCCACTATACCGACAGGGTCAACGTTTTCTTCATAAAGTTGCAGGATCTTTACCACCATGCCCATCAGCCACTAGCCACGCTGCTTGAAGGGTGGAGAGGAAGGGAGCTGGAGCCTGTAGCTTGGTTTCCCTGCTTTGAGTACATCCCTCCATGTCATGGATTGAAAGCTTCGCCAGAGATCTCCCCTTCCCCCAACACAGCCCCAGGAAGGTGGAAGAAACTAGGCTCTTCTACATACTGTGCTTCTGATGTTGTCACTGCAGTTCTCAATTGAAATAGAGGCCAGGTAACTGCAGGGAGGAGGCAATGCTTGGTTGTCTGTGGTTTTAGCTCAAGAGTCACCTTCTACACCAAGAAGCTGGGGACTCTGCCTCCCTCCCAGACATTATCAGGGCCAGCCAAAAGCAAAACTGGCTCTAGGGATACACTTCAATAAAAATAAAATAAACTGACTTTAGGGCTGTACTTCAGTTAAAAACAAGCAAGCAAACAAACGACAGACTCTAGGGCCAGTACTGGATTCCAGCCCCATCTACCAATGAGCCGGGGGTGGCCTGGAGTAAGATGCCTTAGTTTCCCCATGTGCCTGTACTGGAGGATAGATCACTACATTCTGAGGGCTCTCTGACAGCCTCCCTTCCTGCCCTTTTAAGTTCTCAAGCTGACTCAGACTCCGACTGCATTTCTTGCAGACTTGGTCTCCCCATGTGCAAAATGCACTGGGGGTCAACACCCCTCTCGGGGTTCTTGCCACTACAAGCTTCCAGACAGGAAGGCAGAAATGGAAATGGCAGTAAAGAGCACTCACGTTATGCCCTTGGTAGTCTCCAAGCCGGGTGACTCGGAAGGGCTTCCATCCAAGAAACTGGAGTCTGTGTTCGGCAGCTTCTTGGCACTTTCAGGCAGGGACCTGAGGTCCAGATTGAGGTCAACAGCTTCCTGGGGACCCCTGGCACTCTTTGCCATGGACATGGCTGTTCTGAAAGAGAGGGCTCCCCGTGATGGAGGGGGTCTGCACTGAGCAGGAAGGTGTCCAGTCAGGTGCAAAACCCCAGCTCTGCGGCTTGTGCCTTTTTGCAGGCTCTGGCCAAGTGGGAAAGAGGCCCCACCCACCTCCCCCGGAGGGTGTGCCGCTTGCCTGAAGAAACCCAGGGAAGAGGAACAATCCCCAGACTGAGGAGGAAAGGAGGGGAGGGGAGGGGTCTAGGAAGGGAGTCATCCCTGCTTACCTAACAACAGTAGTGGCAACAGCAACTACAATACTGATCATTTTGAGGACTAATATTTTTAAGCATTTCTCTAAGGGATAGATGCTCTTCTAAGCGCTTTCCCTATATTTTCTCACTTAGTCCTATAAATTAAATAGTGAGGAAATCAGGCTCTGAACTAAAAGGACCTGTCTAAGGTCACATAACTAAAAAAGTGACAGAGTAGGGATGAGAGCTCAACACATCCATCCAGTTTTTTAGCCAATAACCCATGTCTACCTTCAAGAGAACACCTACCCTTCTCCACCTCCACAGGAGCAGGGGCCCCACTTCCCATTGGCTGCATATCTGCTGTAAGGCATCCTAGGAACTCCCCTTTATTAAATTGGAAAAAAAAGAAACCTCACTTACTTTTAACTGCTTCTTAGCTTTTGTGAGGCTTCAGGGAGAGAGGAGGATCCTTTCAGAAAGAGTCAGAGAGGCAGAGATTCCTCAACCCTGAGGGTGTGAGATACCTAAAGTCACATGTGACCGTCAAAACAGAACTGTGCAGCTAAAGAAGGCTTTGGAGGTTTCTCCAGTGTTCCATTCTCTGTCATTATCTCTGCTTCAGTGACAGATGAATGGGCCAAAATTCCCTCCTCCCTCAAAATTACAGCACTTTACTCAAGCCATACCATTCCCTACATAATTATCTCATGTGCCATGAGCTTTATTTAGGTGATCCTACAGCCAATTGGTAGCATTTGAAACATATTTGTCTGGGTTCCTCCCTTACATGGTACCCTTTCAAAGGTCCTACATGCAATTTTGAATTTGTAATCTTGTGTGCTTTTTCTTAAGGAGGCTCTCTCCACTGGTAACTGCTACCCCAACCCCCTTCCCAGTGGTATAAACTTCAGACTCCACAAAGCCTATCTACTTCTCCGGGTAGCACTGTTATTTTGTTTTTACAGATGTGGAAACTGAGGCTCAGGGAAGTAAAGACTAACTTGCCCACGGCCACGGCAAATCCTCAGTTCAGTTCAGTTCAGTCACTCAGTCGTGTCCGACTCTTCCCGACCCCATGAATCGCAGCACGTCAGGCCTCTCTGTCCATCACCATCTCCCGGAGTTCACTCAGATTCACGTTCATCGAGTCTGTGATGCCATCCAGCCATCTCATCCTCTGTCATCCCCTTATCCTCCTGCCCCCAATCCCTNTTGCGACCCCATGAATTGCAGCACGCCAGGCCTCCCTGTCCATCACCAACTCCCGGAGTTCACTCAGACTCACGTCCATCAAGTCAGTGATGCCAATCCAGCCATCTCATCTTCTGTCATCCCCTTCTCTTCCTGCCCCGAATCCCTCCCAGCATCAGAGTCTTTTCAAATGAGTCAACTCTTCGCATGAGGTGGCCAAAGTACTGGAGTTTCAGCTTTAGCATCATTACTTCCAAAGAAATCCCAGAGCTGATCTCCTTCAGAATGGACTGCAGTCCAAGGGACTCTCAAGAGTCTTCTCCAACACCACAGTTCAAAAGCATCAATTCTTCGGCGCTCAGCCTTCTTCACAGTCCAACTCTCACATCCATACATGACCACAGGAAAAACCATAGCCTTGGCTAGACGGACCTTAGTCGGCAAAGTAATGTCTCTGCTTTTGAATATACTATCTAGGTTGGTCATAACTTTTCTTCCAAGGAGTAAGCATCTTTTAATTTCATGGCTGCAGTCACCATCAGCAGACCCCAAACTCTACCATAGTCAGATCTTTCTACCTCTGAAGCCTGAAGCTTTGACCACTACACTGAACTTTTAGATTGAATCCTGGCCCCACCCCTTCAAGTTTCTTGCCCTGAATCAACAGAAACACTCACTATGGTTTTAGAAACATCATCTGTTCACTCATCTGGCACCATTACGTGGCAGTGTTCCTGGCCTGTGTGCGGGCAGGATGCACCCTCTGGTCTGCTCATTGCTGTTGTTCAGTCATCCAGTCATGTCTGACTCTTTGTGAACCCATGGGCTGCAGCATGCCAGGCCTTCCTGTCCCTCATCATCTCTTGGAGTTTGCCCAAGTTCATGTCCATTGCATTGGTGATGCCATCCAGCCATCTCATCCTTCTGTCTTCAATCTTTCCCAGTATCAGGGTCTTCTCCAGTCAGTGAGCTGGCTGTTCACATCAAGGGACCAAAGTATTGGAGCATCAGCATCAGTCCTTCCAATGAATATTCAGGGTTGATTTCTCCTTGCTGTCCAAGGGACTCTCAAGTCTTCTCCAGCACCACAGTTTGAAAGCATCAATTCTAAGGCACTCTGCCTTGTTTATTGGTCCAGCTCTCACAACCATATGGAAAGACCATAACCTTGACTATATGGACCTTTGTTGGCAAAGGAATGTCTTTGCTTTTTAACACATTGTCTAGGTTTGTCATAGATTTCCTGCCAAGAAGCAATCGTCCTCTAATTTCATGGCTGCAGTCACCATCCATAGTGATTTTACAGCCCAAGATAGCACTGAGATTCCATAATGCAATTCTAATCTCAGATCTCATCCACTGATAGACCTTTGTTCTTGCTTAGGCCACAGGATCAGTAAGACTGTCAAGAACCTTGAGATCTTCAGATACAAGACTAGTTCCAGGGACTTCCCTGGTGGAAGGGACTCCATGCTTTCACTGCGCTGGTCCCATGTTCAATTCCTGGTCTTCGGCGAAGTAAGATCCCACAAGTTGTGCTGAGGCAAAAAAAAAGAAAAAGAAAAAGACTAGTTCTTGCTTTTCTTTCCAGGTTGTGAGAAGAACCCTGAGTTAATCTTCAAACTATTCAGAACAGGGCTGACTGAATCATCAGAATTTGGCTAGGTCCCTTCCCAGATATCACTGCCTCAAAGAAAACTTGCAGGGCACTGCCCGCAGACTTTCAACTTGTACTAGCCGTCAGCAGGCAAGAGGGACCCTTCCAGGATGCAAGCCTCCAAAATACACCTTTCTAACACTGGCCCAGGCATGTGAGCTCTGGTCTCCACTACAGCTCTACCATAAAGTTGCTGCCATCCTGGGAAAGGTACTGCTCCTCTTCCTGCCTTGGAGAAATAGGTACGAGATTAGAGAGGACCTCCAAGGAACTGAGGGCCCCAGGGTCTGGGCTTTTCATTCCCACTGGATGCTGAGATGCAAGCCCAGCTTCCCTTGGGTTGGGACTCACACAACTTAAGTGAGGACAGTCTAAATTGCTTGATGTCTCCACAGAGGGTGGAACAAACGGGATTTAAATACCGAAAATCTTTTATGACCCTTTAGAGTAAACAGAGAACCTTTTTTTCAGTTTTTTATGGCAGTTTGGAAACTTGGAGTGTTATCAGAATCATTTAGGGAGATAATAAAGCACACAGAGATCCAGACTTATTGAAGTAGGGAGAATTGGGGCCTTTATATTTTTACCAAGTTTCCCAGGTGGTTCTCATACTGGCCAGAGTTTGAGTTCCACTCAGGTGGTGCAGTGGTAAAGAAACTGCCTGCCAATGCAGGAGATTCAAGAGATGTGGGTTCAATTCCTGGATCAGGAAGATCACTTATAGTAGGAAATGGTAACCCATTCCAGGATTCATGGAAAATCTCGTGGACAGAGGAGCCTGTTGGCTCATAGATCATGAGGTTACAAAAGAGTCAGACGTGACTTAGTGACTAAACAACAGTGCCTAGTAGAAACTCCAAAGTTAAACAAAAAAACAAAAAGTACTCTTCTACTTACATAGTTTATGTGTTTCAAGACTTTGGGGTTCCTTATGTCAATCAAATTTCCAAATGAATTTTCAGGCCTGCCATTCCAGTTCTACAAGGATTAGGCCATTAACCAGTGCAGTCGCCCACTGACAGTGCACCCTGAAGGAAATTCAGGAAGCATTCTGTGCTTTGACTTCGGTCTAGATATTTAAGATGCATATCTAAAGAATAATTTCAATGAACTCAGTTTCTTATATCTTCCAATCTAAAGAAAAATACTATAAATTTTAATTTGGAATGTGTATTTTTTGGGATTAGCAGTAGTCTTTTGATGTTTGTGTATGTCTTTTTTCCAGCAGGAAAAACTCATATATCCTGGCTCCTCCTCACTTATCTCTTTGGATCAGTTCCTCAGAAGTATCTGAGAGGCTGTCTCCTGGGCTATAGTCCTCAGTAAGGTCCTAGAATCAAACTTAACTCACAGCTTTGACATTGTGCATTTTTCTTTCAGTCATCAGTTTTGGTGACCATGAAAGGATTCAAAGAAGGCTTCTCTCCTTGGACTGAACTCTATGAGGGTCCAGAGTCTTGGTACTAGCAGAGGCCCCTCATGCCTGTCTGCATCTTTTGGTGTGTCCAGACAATTTGGGTAAAACTCTCCTGGATCTTCGATCTCCCATTATTGGCTGGTGATCCTGTTTTATTTGGTGGTGGATTAATTCCTCACTGTGGGGAGTAGGTTTTGCTTGATTTTAGTTTTGGAAGAGAACCTGGATTGCCTCAGTTGAAAAACACTGAGTAGGTTTAGACTGAGTGATTAGGTAGGAGATTGGCCTGTTAATTTCCTGTTGAATTGGCTACTTTAATTGATTCTGTTAGAATAAAAGTGGAAATGTTGCACAAGAGTTTTCAGCTCTGAAGAAAAAAAGGGACATCTCCTTCTGGCCAGCAATGACTTTCTCAGGCAGTGAGAAACTTGCAGGAGTAGTGGAGGCAAGTTCTCATACCACGTAGCAGTCCTATAGGGAAACCCAGTTATTTAGTTTTTAAAAAAGAACTTGTTCCTCTAGAGAACCACATTTAACAGCTGGCCACTGAATGATCTGAGCACCCACCGTGGTTTTAGACTACCAGAGGGAGAAATCAAGACAGGTACACAAGCTGCAAGAACTCTGCACTGACACCTAGAGGAGTTAAGCTCACAGACAGCACATTGGCCCACCACATAATTAGTAGCAAGTTTATCCTGACAAACCAACAAACAGGAATCAAAGCTTTCAAAAAAAAAAAAAAAAAAAGAGCAACAGATTGCCAGTTTCCAATCATCCATTCAACTAACACCCCAGCCCAGTTCACGTAAGTTACCTATGGAAATTATCCTTTCAAATACTTAATTCAGAGAATTGCTATTCAGTTGCTCAACTGTATCTAACTCTGCGATCCCATGGACTGCAGCCTGCCAGGCTTCCTTGTCCTTCACTGTCTCCTGGGGTTTGCTCAAACTCATGTCCATTGAGTCAGTGATGCCATTCAACCACTTCATCCTCTGTAGGCCTCTTCTCCTCCTGCCCTCAATCTTTCCCAGCATCAGGGTCTTTTCCAATGAGTCAATTCTTCACACCAGGTGGCCAAAGTATTGGAACTTCAGTTTCAGCATTAGTCCTTCCAATGAATATTCAGGACTGATTTCCTTTAGGATTGACTGGTTTGATCTCCTTGTTGTCCAAGGGATTCTCAACAGTCTTCTCCAGCACCACAATGTGAAAGCATCAATTCTTCGGTGCTCACCTTCTTTATGGTCCAACTCTCTTCACTTGTTAAAGAAACTGAAATATATCTGTATATACTAACATGGAGGCATGTTCAGGAAATATTANTCCAAGGGATTCTCAACAGTCTTCTCCAGCACCACAATGTGAAAGCATCAATTCTTCGGTGCTCACCTTCTTTATGGTCCAACTCTCTTCACTTGTTAAAGAAACTGAAATATATCTGTATATACTAACATGGAGGCATGTTCAGGAAATATTATTGTGAAATATGAAATGCTCAACACATTAAATATATCATTTTTCTAAAAATAAGGAAACCACATATACACAGAATCACAGACTAACATGCAAACATAGAAAATATACATACAAACATACACACTGCTTTGGTCTGAATGTTTGTATCCCTCTGAAATTCATATATTAAAATCCTAATGCCCAATGTGATGATACTAGCATATATAGCCTTTAGGAGGTGATTAGGTTATGAGGGTGGAGGCTTCATGAATGAGGTTAATACTTTGGAAAAGTAACCCAAGACAAAATGAGAAATCACAATCCACAAGAAGGTCCTCACCTGACCAGCTACTACTCTGATCTTGGTGTTCCAGCCTCTGAAATTATGAGAAATAAAATTCTGTTATTATAAGCCACCTCATCTGTGGCATTTCATGTAGCAGAGTGAATGGACAAAAACATACACATTATATCCATGTTCGTATATGCTCAAAAAAGGTCTGAAAGAATTTATAATAGTTCCTCCTAGGCTGTAGAAGTATAGGTAGAGACCTATGGGTGGAAACAGGGGTTGGAATTTTGTTTTAATTTTAAATGTTTTGATTTTCAAAGACATACATGCTATTTCTGCAGCAAAAAATCAAATATTTTGAAAATAATAATGAAAGTGAAAGTGTTAATGGCTCAGTCCTGTCCAACTCTTTGTGACTCCATGGACTGTATGTAGCCCACCAAGCTCTTTTGTCCATGGAATTCTCCAGGCAAGAATAGTGGGTAGCCATTCTCTTCTCCAGGGGATCTTCCCAACCTATGGATCAAACTTGGGTCTCTCACATTGCAGGCAGATTTTTTACCATATGAGCCAGGGTGTTATAGGCCAATATCTTTGATGAATATAGATGCAAAATGTCTCAATAAAATATTAGCAAACTCAGTCCAATAACACATAAAAAATATCATGCACCTGACCAAGTTGGAGTCATCTCAGGGTCACCAGGATGGTTCAATATACACAAATCAATTGTTGTGATGTACCACATTAAAAAAAAATGACAAAAACCACATGATAATCTCAATAGATGCAGAAAAAGCACTTGCTAAAAATTTAACATCCATTCATGATAAAAACTCTCACCAAAGTGGGTAGAGAGGAACATATCTCAACATAATAAAAGTTATTTATGACAAACCCACAACAAATAGAATACTCAATAGTGAAAAATTGAAAAGCTTCCTACTTAAAATCTGGAGCCAGACAAAGATGCCCACTCTCACCACTTTTATTCAACATAGTATCTGAAGTCCTAGCCACAGCAATTAGGCAAGAAAAAGAAATAGGAAGTACTTAAAAGATGGCAGAGGAATAGGACGGGAGACCACTTTCCCCCCAAGAATTCATCAAAAGAACAACTCAACGCTGAGTAAATTCCACAAAACAACTTCTGAATGCTGGAAGAGGACATCAGGCAACCAGCAAAGCAGATCNTGAGCACTGAAAAATTTATGCTTTTGAACTGTGATGTTGGAGAAGACTCTTGAGAGTCCCTTGGACTGCAAGAAGATCCAACTAGTCTATCCTAAAGGAAATCAGTCCTGAATATTCATTGGAAGGACTGATGCTGAAGCTGAAACTCCAATACTTTGGCCACCCGATGGGAAGAAGTGACTCATTTGAAAAGACCTTGATGCAGGAAAAGATTGAAGGTGGGAGGAGAAGGGACGATGGAGGTTGAGATGGTTGGATGGCATCACCAACTCAGTGGACATGAGCTTGAATAAACTCCTGGAGTTGGTAATGGACAGGGAAGCCTGGCATGCTGCAGTCCATGGGGTCACAAAGAATTGGATATGACTGAGCGACTGAACTGAACTGAACTGAACAGTTCCGTTTATGGTTCAAGTCTCGGGGGCTCAGTGATGCCTCTCTCTTTCAAAGTCAGAATTAATTCTCCTTCTTTTGAGTTCCTTTTTGAGGACTTATCTAATGACCAATTCAAGAGAATAGTATTTATTTAATGCTGTTCTTTCTTCTCTCTTTCTCATTTTTTTTTTATAAATGATGAGTATGGATTACTGAGAAAATTAAGTCTCAGTGATCAGATTATATTTTTCTAAACATAGGTGGCTCAGCTGGTAAAGAATCTGCTGCCTGCAATGTGAATGACCTGGGTTCAATCCCTGGGTTGGGAAGATCCCCTGGAGAAGGGAACAGCTACCCACTCCAGTATTTTGGCCTGGAGAATTCAAAGGACTATGTATAGTCCATGGGGTTGCAGGGTCAGACATGACTGAATGACTTTCACAAACATTATTTATATATTAGATTAAGAATATGAATTTCTGTTCTTTAGGGCCATACTTACAATAGCCAAAAATCAATTAGGGGGGCTTCCCTGGTAGCTCTGATGGTAAAGAACTCGCCTGCAATGCAGGAGACCCCGGCTCGATATGTGGGTTGGGAAGCTTCCCTGGAGAAGGGAAAGTCTACCCATTCCAGTATTGTGGCCTGGAGAATTCCATGGAGTCATATTGACTTGGACAAGACTGAGCAACTTTCACGTTCACACAAGAAAAAGATATGTCTTGGTTTAGATTTTCTTTTTTCTAAGAAAGAGGGATGACATGTATGGAGTTGCATTTTTAGGGGTCCAGTTCTTTCCACGGTGCAGCTTGCTGGCATCTCTTCTCTATGCAGAAGAAAGTCTCAGTCATGCTGTTGCTAATCTCCTCTGTTGAGGGGAAGCCAGCCACACCCTGTACATCATCATTCTGTCTCTGGAGACTGAACTCACTCACTAGCAGTTGGGAAGCTGAGGATGATGCTTACCTGGGTGGTGGCCCCAAATCTGTCGTAGCTTGAGACCAGAGCCTTCTGCATGCTCTAGTGATTGCCAACATCCCTCCATATAGGATGAGTGGATGTGGCCTTGGCATGGTCCCATACTTTGTTTTCCAAAGGCAAAACCTGCGAATGGGAGGGCCATAATTACTCAGTGGTCCCCATTTATGTTGAGATCCCATTTACCCACTGTTTATCATTCTATATTCATTCATTTCAGCCAACAAAAAGCTCAATACAGAAAAACAAACAAACAAAATAAAACAGGTTCCCTGGTTGCCTAGTGGTTAGGATTCCGGGCTTTCACTGCTATGGCCCAGGTTCAATCCCTGGTCAAGGAACTGAGATCCTGAAAGCCTCAAGGTACAGCCAAAAAAAAAGAAAAAAGAGAAAAAAAAGCCAGACTCCAATACATGACACCACTAGGTTCAAGAAACTATTGAACTATAACAGTAACGATTACTAAAAAGGCCTTAAGGGTCTTCTACTCCACCACGGTATAGATTGAACTGGCACCAGGACTGAAGAAACCTTTTTCCTTATTTGTGGTATGAGTTAGTTGTCTAGAAAACTCTCTACATGTTCATCCTTTATTCCAGCTAACTATCCTTCTACGCTCAGTGAAGGCTCTACTTCTGAGCAGTTCTGTGCCCATAGATTATGATAACGATGATAGCTGTTAGAGAAAATCACTGTTCAAGTGTGTTAATCTAAGTTGGTGTCTTTGTAGGAGTTGTGCTTCTAGGCTCAGACCACCTGGGGGAGCACCACCCCTAATTTTAGGTCTGGAAAGTGACCTAGCAGCACAGATTTGCAGTCCAAAGCATAATTTTGGATTCCTTTTCCGTGGGGAGAGAGGGGAGAGGCTCTTACATACCAGAATATGCAGTGGATCTTGTCCAAAGGATGAAAAAGGAATGCAGATTGCACTGGCACCAGGACTGGAGAAACCTTTTTCCTTATTTGTGGTATGAGTTGGTTGTCTAGAAAACTCTCTACATGTTCATCTTTTATTCCAGTTCCAGCTCTCTGAGACCTATAATTCTGTGGCTCAGAGTAGGAATGTGGGAGCATCAGCTCTGAATAATGGTTCAGGCAGCCTTGCTCATGTGTGTGTGTGTGTGTGTGTGTAGAGAGAGGGAGCAGGCAGCCTTGCTCATGTTTGTGTGTGTGTGTGTGTGTGTGTGTGTGTGTGTGTGTGTAGTGTGTGTGTGTGTAGAGAGAGAGAGAGAGAGAGGGAGCAGTGTGGGAGCTGGTGTTGAGGAGATCCAGAGACCGTCCTGTCAAAGGATAACTAAAAAAGAAATTGAAGATAAAAGAAGGAGACCAGAAGGAGAAGTTGAGAAGGAAACTTTGATCTGAGAGCTGGGGGACAGGAACTTAAGCCTTGGCTTTAGAATTTAACAGCCCTTTGCTCTCTGACAAGTTACATGGCTTCTAGCCTTTGTTTTCATTATCAGTATCTGTGATACTAAATGTATCAGCACATACATTTAGTGCTGATTTTTTTCCAATAATTTTTCTCTTGCTGGATTAGCTCTACTACTCAAATGTGTCAATTAAGAGCATATCAAAGTAAACAGATTTTCAATATGATGTTTAATAGGTTGTTTAAATAGGCTGACTTGTCAGGAATTGTCACAGAAGTCTTTATTTCTCCCATTTTATAGATGGATAAAAAGAGGCCTACCGAAAAGAGAAGATTTAACGTTTCACATCTTTCTGTCAGATATTTTCCTCTGGCATGTTAGAGGATGAGGGAGCTGGATGGCCAGAGATGCTTAGCCTTCTCATCTGATGCTTTCATTTTACAGATGGGGAGCATGAGGCTCAGAGAGATTATCAATGATCATATTAATAAGGTTTCTCATTTAATACTGATAATGTGAACAGCTAGCATTTCTTAGGTATGTATGACGGGCCAGGCAATGTACAAAGTGCTGTAAATGAACTGTTTAGTTCTCACCACAATCCTACCAAGTAAGGACAATTATCTTTATTTTAACAATAAGAAAATCAAGACCCAGGGCCTCTCTTGCTTTAGTTTCTCCATCCATGAAACAAGGAAACTGAACTGAAACAGCATGTCTGGAACTTAAGTCATTTATCACATATGTGTTCTATTTATATTATTTTTCTCATCAAGTCAATAATTTAAAATTAAATTTTATTTTATTTTATTTGAATTTCAGGGTAGTTTATTGTGCAGCATTATTATCACAGTAGCTAATTGATATAAGTAGCCTGTACTAAAATTAAATTCTAAAAAGAAGTATTATAACTCAATTCTAAGCCACCATGGATTGAACATATTAACACAAATACATTATTATGAAAGTAATAACCACTGATGGTCTAGTGGTTAAGAATCTCCCTTGCAATTGAGAGGACGCTGGTTTGATCCCTGATCCAGGAAGATCCCACATGCCATGGGGCAACTAAGCCCGTGGGCCACAATTACCAAGACTAAGTGGCAAAGCTACTGAAGCCCACACAGCTAGAGGCCATGCTCTGCAACAAGAGAAGCCACTGCAACCGGAAGCCTGCGCTGGGATCCAGAGAGTAGCCCCTGCTCACCACGACTAGAGAAAGCCCATGTGAAGCAACAAAGACCCAGCACAACCATAAATAAATAAATAAATATATATAAGAAAGTAGATAAACATTACCCATCTCCCCACTAAGTTCATCACACACGTGTCAGAGACACCCTGAAAAACCACTGAATTAAAGAGCTTCCAGATGCAGTCCTATCTCTGACTGTCTGTGAACAGACTCCTGGAGGCTGGTGGGGCCTGACACTGAACTACAATACTCTTTAAGAGACATCAGCCATGAAAAGGAACAAATTTACTTCCAGGTCAATTCCATTGTAAACAAAATGACTTCCAGGTAATTTACAACAAATGGGACTCCAGAAGCCTCCAAAGGTTCTTTATTCTTTCTGGCTAAGGGGATATACTTCTGTAGCCAGGCAAGTGGTAAGTAGACGACCTTCTCCTGGGGGGTTTCCATCGTGGCTCAGGTGGTTGGGGGGCGGTCCCCAGGAGATAAAGGCTATCTGAAGCATTCCCACACAGCTTCCTTTCCTTACCTTGTTTCTAGCTCTTGAGAAGAAACATCAGCAGCTATTCCAACTCAACCTTGTGGCACTCAATAGGCTTTGGGTCCAGCACCATTATTAGGTGGTATGGAATCCATAACATGCAGTTATAAAGTACTTTGGAGTGTTGGGACTCAGAGTACTGTTGGAGGACCAGCAGTGTTGGCCTCACTTGGAGGCTTGTTAGGAAAGCAGAATCTCAGGTGGCACCCAGACTGCTGAACCAGAACCCGACTTGTAACAAGGTCTCCAAGTGATTTGTGTGCACATCGGAGTTCGCTCTGAGTTGCTGCTGGTCTGAAAACCACACTCTGCATAGTAAGCCTTCACTCCCACACTTGGCTGATCATTCAAATCAACCGGGGAACTCTAAATTCCCCATTTTCCTAGATTCCAAATTCCAAAGATTCAGATCCTGTACAACAAGGGAAGGTTCCTGGGAGTTTATTATTAGACAAGGTCTCAAAGTGATTCTGAAGCTTAGCCAAGTTTGGAGGAAGTAACAGCTTATATTTAGGGAAAACTACGTACCAGGCAGGGGCACAAGCTCTTTACAGATATTAATCCACTTGGTCCTCACGATAGGCTTAGGAGATAGTTTGTAGTATTAGTCCCACTTTCCAGACGGGAAAACTGAGGTATAGAAAAGCAAGTTTATTTGCCAAATTTTGAAGTGATGAAGATATAAAATAGAATCAGATAACTTGGTTCTAGAGCATGGTTTCTCAAACTGAGCACTCTTGACATCTGAGGCTGTCCTGTGCATCACAGGATGTTTAACTGCATCCCTGGTGTCTATCCAGTAGTTCTACCTCCTCCTACTTGTGACAACCAGAAATAAATCCACACATTGCCAAATGACTCCTGGGCGCAAGCTCACTCTTGCCTGAGGACACTGCTCTAGAGTTTATACTTGTATTCACTGAACTCACTCCACTGCTTCTCTAAGAACCACCGGTATCTCACCAGTAGTTTTTCACAACAGCCTAGGAAAAGAGAAATTATTAGCCCCATCCTAAAAGCCTGACTTACTCAGGGTAACATAGCTTGTGAGCTGCAAAACTAGGACTCATAGCCACATAGAGATCCAGACATAGTGGATATATTGGTTAAGTTTTTGTGAGTCTTTAATGAGCAAAACTGAAGGCTAGGGATGGAATCTGTCCAATTTTTATTCCTGTTTTATTTTTTCTTTCTTCAAACCTTGTCATGGATGTCTAAGGGCTTATCTGCTCAGAAACCCTACCCTCTTACCTGAAGTGACCCACCTCCACTTCTGAATTAGCTGTGGTTTCTACCAGCACTTTCCTAACTACAGCTGATTTGTTCAGGGGTGGTACTTGACCCAAGCTGAACCACTAAATCAATTCCTTCCCTGGATTACTGAAACCAGACAGATCATCAGATTAGTCTCCTTCTGGTGCCTAAAATGGTAAAAGGTAAAACTCAAGAGTTGTAGACAGAGCTTGTTCACATCAAAAGTAAGGAATGAAACCAATACTCAGAGCTAACCTGAGCAGGGGCGCTGGAAGCCCTAATGTGACTTGACTCCTGGTGTGTCTGCTCCCACGCCTGACTGCCTCAGGATACTTCTTGGGGCCTGACTGCTCCATGAAAGTTCCCAAGACCTTTCTCATAAAGTCTCCTTTTGTTCCCCAGTTACTTTAGGTTGAGTTGAATGAGAGTCCTTATTACAGTTTTTTCCCTAAAACCAAAANTGGGAAAGGGCAGTTGAATATATCCTTCTCAAGTTTAGCACGATCCCTTAAGCTAAGCATCTTCAACCCCGCTTTGCTTACAAAGAACTCTTTAAGGATACCCAACTGAGGTGTCTGCTTTTCCTTCTTCCTGTTAAAAATGGCTCTTGGATGCTTTTATTCTTAGTGATGCCATTCTATTGTAGCACCAATATAGTTATATAAGTGCAAGCATGCCTGATAATCTAGTTTCTGTTATTTTTTGAATTGGAAAGATTATGTCACATGACAGATCAACCCTAAACACAGCCAATTTTTGTTGTTTTTTTAAATTTTATTTATTTTTTGAAGTTGTATTTTGAATAAGTAAAATAATTTTGGGGAATCTGAATCAACACAATATATGAAACGGTGATAACTATGGACCCAGTCCCCATATTGTACAGAGAATGACTTTTGCTGATGAGTACCATGAAAGTCGGCCTCCTATGCAAAGATGGTTAGATATGATTTCAGAATAAATCTCATTGCAGGAGTGAAAACTTTATTATCAACTGAAAAACATCCCAGACCTGTATCTCAGGAAAAGAAAATATAACCTTAGTGCCCTTGTCACCTAATTTTTAAGAAATGTGCAGCTCTCTTTTAAACATATCATTACCCTGTTTAATACTTGAATTGTCTTTTTTACTTTGAAAATGTTTATCTTTTAGAAAAAAAAATTTTTTAATTAGCCAGGTATTAGTTGCAATTTTTGAAACATACCTAAGATAATAACATGTCTATATGTAAGTAATTAACTTATGATTAGGTTCTAAATGCTTGCAATGTGATACTGAACACAAATTAACGTGCTTGTTACAAAAAGTTGCTTGTCTACAGTAACATCTTCCATATCCTCTTTGTGGACATTTGTTCTGAGTTCTAAGTTGTTTGTGTGGGATTCTAACATTTGGCTGTGTCTGGAATGTAAGACAATATAAGAAATACTTCAAGACATTTCTCACAGATTGTTTTGTTAAACCTGCTGTAGTGAGTCTAGGGACAAATATAAATATTTCCTAAACAAATATTGTACAGAAAAATTATAGTGGGATAGATACATTTATTCTATGAAGTTTGGGCATTAAAAAATAGAAAATTGTTCTCTTAGGAACACAGTGGAAGAAATTTTCTGTATGGCAATCCTGTACATATGTCAATACAGATGTATATAAAAAAGCATATGAAAGTGTTAGTCGCTCAGTCATGTCAGGTGATGGCCTGGGGTGAGGAGCCTGCCTGCAGGAGGTGCTGGAAGATGAGGAGGACCTTGGCCAGCGCTGAGCATTATCAACACAGCTCAGAAGTTCAAGATGAATACAGCAGCACCAGGAAGGGAAGTGCCCACACTGCGTAGATGCTGAGGACTCACATCCAGAGGTGTGAGTACTGATCCATCTATCCTGGCAATCCCATTGGCTGTGTCAGTCACCTACAGATAAGAAAGGACGACGTGAACATCAGCTGCCACCCACCAGTCCCTGACCCCATGCCCTCCAGCCTGTTCTGCCAATCATCAGCCCTCACAAGCACCAGGCCACTAGAGGTTCCTCTGCACAATATTTCCCTTCTCTCCTAACCTTCTCTTAGTTATTGACTGTTCAGTCTCACTAGATCAGGCCCCATAAACTAGATCAGAGCACCCAGCCCATTTCCTCAATAGGGTTTTTATGGATTATAATTGTATGCTGGCATGATTATGGCTAATGTTCATCTTTCCAACTGGAATATAAATTTCCCGAGGGTAAGGACTTTAAACAGTTTGTTCACTATTGTATTGCCAACACAGTGACCAGCACATGGCTGATAATCAATATGTATTTGTTGAATGAACTCATTTATTGAAAGAGTTAATTTGGCAAATCATATACAATGAATTGATGATTTATTATTGAGCAAGAAAAAAGTAAATGGCAGATTAATATCATCATTTGAAAATGATTATTGGGTATGAATATTCAAATATGCATGAAAAAAAACCCCGACAAACTATTCACATAACTTTTCAGTTCAGTTCAGTCATGTCCGACTCTTTGCGACCCCATGAATTGCAGCATGCCAGGCCTCCCTGTCCATCACCATCTCTCGGAGTTCACTCAGACTCACGTCCATCGAGTCCGTGATGCCATCCAGCCATCTCATCCTCGGTCATCCCCTTCTCCTGCCCTCAATCCCTCCCAGTATCAGAGTCTTTTCCTATAAGACAACTCTTCGCATGAGGTGGCCAAAGTACTGGAGTTTCAGCTTTAGCATCATTCCTTCTAAAGAACACCCAGGGCTGATCTCCTTTAGAATGGACTGGTTGGATCTCCTTGCAGTCCAAGGGACTCTCAAGAGTCTTCTCCAACACCACAGTTCAAAAGCATCAATTCTTCGGCGCTCAGCTTTCTTCACAGTCCAACTCTCACATCCATACATGACCACAGGAAAAACCATAGCGTTGACGAGACAGACCTTTGTTGGCAAAGTAATGTCTCTGTTTTTTAATATGCTATTTAGGTTGGTCATAACTTTCCTTTCCAGGAGTAAGCGTCTTTAATTTCATGGCTACAATCACCATCTGCAGTGATTTTGGAGCCCCCCAAAAGTCTGACACTGTTTCCACTGTTTCCCCATGTGTTTCCCATGGAGTGATGGGACCAGATGCCATGATCTTCGTTTTCTGAATGTTGAGCTTTAAGCCAACTTTTTCACTCTCCACTTTCACTTTCATCAAGAGGCTTTTTAGTTTCTCTTCACTTTCTGCCATAAGGGTGGTGTCATCTGCATATCTGAGGTTATTGATATTTCTCCCAGCAACCTTGATTCCAGCTTGTGTTTCTTCCAGCCCGTGCTTCTTCCAGCCCAGCGTTTCTCATGATGTACTCTGCATATAAGTTAAATTAGCAGGATGACAATATACAGTCTTGACGTACTCCTTTTCCTATTTTACTGGTGTGTTTTTGTAGGAGGAGAGATTTATGGGGACTTTTAATTTGGTAATTTTTATATTACTGATTGATTTTAAGAAATAACTGCATTTTTTTGTGTTCTAAAAAGAAAAAGTTAGCCATAAATATTTAAAAGTGAAGATAAACAATATATCTGTGTATAGAGAAGAGACTTGTGACTGCCAAGAAGGCAGCGGGGCAGGGGAGGAAATGACTAGATGTTTGGGCTTAGCAGATGAAAACTATTATCTATTGGATGGATAAAAAAGAAAGTCCTACTGTATAACACAGGGAACTATATTCAATATCCTGTGATAAACCATAATGGAAAAGAATATATATATATATATATATGTATAACTGAGTCACTTTGCTACTACTACTAAGTCACTTCAGTCGTGTTCAACTCTGTGAGACCCCACAGATGTCAGCCCACCAGGCTCTGCCATCCCTGGGATTCTTCAGGCAAGAATACTGGAGTGGGTTGCCATTGCCTTCTCCAGAATCACTTTGCTACACAGCAGAAATTAAATACAGCATTCAAAAAAAAAAAAGATACATCTATAGATTCATTTCAGAGAGGTAACTGCTGTTAATATTTTAGAGTACATATTATATACGTTTATACATATGCATGTGTGCTGTTGTTTGGTTGATGAGTCACGTTCGACTCTTTTGCAACCGCATGGACTGTAGCTCGCCAGGCTCCTCTGTCCATGAGATTTCCCAGGCAGATATGTATATACACACATGCAAACATATATATTTATAAAAGTGAGACCTAAATGTACTTGGTGCTTTATAGCCTGCCTTTTTTATGGTCTACACTGCTTGAGTTTCTTCCAGCACAAGTCTGAAGACCTATTTGCTGAAAATACACACCTAACAAATATTTGTTGAGCAGCTATTTTAATAGTTCAAGAGGAACTTTTCTAGTCTCAGTGAGTTCATAGGCTACTTAAAGAGAAGAAATATAGACATGTCTATATTCAAGAGAAACTATACATTAAAGAAAATAGGATTGAATTATCAATAGCTATTCCTCAACAACTTGCACAGTCAAGAAGAAATGGACAAGGAATTCCCTGGCTGTTTGGTGGTTAGGACTCTGAACTTCTACTGCTGGAGGTGTGGGTTCTATGCTTGGGAAACTAAGATCCTGGATGTTGTGTGGCATGGCCAACCAACCAAACAAAAATCTCACCTATGTAAATCAACTATAATGGTTAGTCTCTCAGTCATGTTCAACTCTTTGCAAACTCATGAACTGTAGCCAACCAGGCTCTATCCATGGAACTCTCCAGGCAAAACTACTGGAGTGGGTAGACATTCCCTTCTCCAGAGGATCTTCTTGACCCAGGGACTGAACCCAGCTCTCCTGCACTGCATGCAACAGTTTTTTTTTTTTAAACTTGGGAGCGCTAGAGAACCCAGATGTTTTAGAGTATAGCACACATACAGAAGACAAACTATATGCTAGGTGGGGGTCAGGTGAGCTGGATGGTACATGGGGACCACATTATCCAGGGTCTTATGAGCTAGATTAGAATATATCCTGTTCAATAGGGAGAACCTGAAGATTCTAAAGTAGTACTGCTTTGAGATAAGGATTGAATTTTTTAGGCTTTCAAAAGCAAAGGCTCATAGTTTAGGCTTTCACTAACTTGAAATTTATTCAAATTGGTTGACTGGGAAAGAATTGCTCGAAGCTCACAGTGGGCTTCCCTGGTGGCTTAGATGGCAAAGAATCTGCCTGCCAATGCAGGAGACCCAGGCTTGATCCCTGGGTCAGGAAGACCCCCTGGAGAAGGGAATGGCAACCCACTCCAGTATTCTTGCCTGGAGAATTCCAAGGACAGAGGATCCTGGAGGGTTACAGACCACGGGGTCACAAGAGTCGGACATGACTGAGTGACTCACACTTTCACTTTCACGGTGGGATAACTCCTGCCACCTTGCCTTTCTGCTCCAGGGCTTGGCCTGTTTACAGAGCTCTAACACAAAGGTAAGGAACATACAGAAGAATCCCAGCTGGTCCACAAACAGGAGGAAAAACATGATTGTACCTGAGTGTTGGGAGGAGATTATTTGTTATGAAAAGAGGGAACATGGGGCTACCCACTGTGCTGGAGTTATTAACTTCTGCCTCACATGTCTTGCCTCGGTACCCCTGCTACTCACAACCACAGGTAGGAAGCCTTGGGGAAGCCTCAGACCTCCTGCTGCTCAGGGAGAGGCAGGAATGCCCTGCAGGCTCTTTTCACCTGTGTCCAGGTATGTTCCCAGGTAGAGCCTCTGTGTCCAGGTAGTTATGGAGCCAAGGGCCTGCCTTGGCCTCCCTACCCCATTATCTGTTGCCCAATCTCACCCGCTTGGAGAAGGAAGGCTCTGACCCCTGTAAATTCTGATTTGACTTGTACACTGAAATCTCTGCTTGGTCTTGGTCATCCCTTCCTCCACAGAATGACTCTCTATCTTCTCTTGGCTCTCCAATCAATGATCCATGCAGCAGCTGAGTGGTCTTTTAAAATTTATTGATTATATTATGATCTTTCTCTGCTTACAACCCTTATGGGGCCTTCCTCTACTCCTAGAATAACATTCTAGCACATGACTGGTTCCTGCCTACCTTTCCCTTCTCTCTTTCTGTATCTCTTACCCCTCACTCAGCATGCTTCACCAGCTTCTGGAGGACTCTGAGCCCATCCCACTCCATGGCCTTTGACTGATACTGTTCCCACACCTCTTCCATCAGTCGACTCTTGTTCTTCAGATCTTGACTTAAACTTCATGTCCTCAGACAGGTTTTCCCCACCCTCCCTGTAACTCTTATCTTAGTTCAGAATTATACATTTGCTTCTTTTCTTATTTACTCTGTCTCTACTGCTAGGTCATGAAACTCCATCAAGGTAGGGATCGTGCCTACTTCATTTACCCTTATCACCCTAAAACCTAGAAAGCCTGGTCTATAGTCAATACTCAGTGACACTTGTTCAATAAGTGAATGGATGAACTGATAACTGAATGAGATGCTGGTTTCTCAGTGAGTCAACTAATCTTTTAGGAAGTATACACAGGATCCTCCTGACTCTTAGTTACTACATGCCACTCTAGGTCATGAATCATCTTGAACTGCCCTGGGGCCTTCATAGCCTGAGCCCTCTTCTCTTTATGCTTAACTGAACCTTCTAGTTTCTTGGCCCTGGTTGTCGAAGTCAGTGGAGCTGAAGGGCCTCCATCATCTACATTTTGGCCTCAGCATGCCTTGTCCCTGGGCTCTTTCTGTTTAGGCTGGTCCACAATTAACAGAGTTAATAAGGGTGAGTAAAGATGCTTGCAGAGTACCTCAGATCACATGACTTATTCAAGACCTGACCTCAGGTCTCCTGGCTCCACAATAGTGATTTTCCTATCACACCCTGAGCTTCCCAGACACCACACAAATTGCTGGTCTTTGTGCTAGTGATGAAGATTATCACACACACTACCCCTTGGTACAGTGGTTTTTACCAGCAGTGCAGGAGTTCATACTTCTAAGGGCACATCACGATTTCAAGGAAATGAGAAGTCATGTGACTTTTTTCCATTTAGTTAAAAATATATAGCAGTGTGAATGCTTGTTATCAAATGATTGAATGGTACAAAAGTATATATGTAAAAAGAGAAAATATCTATCTATACCTTCTTCCCACCTCATCCCAATCTAATTCTCCTTTCCACTTCTTTCCTCAAAGTATGTACTTTTAACAGTGTAGTGTAATTAAGTCCAGACATTTTAAATATATTTATAAACATTATGTATAATAATTTATATACAGATATAGTTTTTTAAAATCTATAGTTTTAAAAACACATTCAATATTATTTTTTAAATTGCATATGCTGAAAGTGAAAAAAGGACACCAACTTTCTGATGGAACATACCCTTGGCTGAAGGAGCATGAAAGAGAGGCCTTGTTCTGCTATGCATATAAGGAGAAATAGCAGGAGACACGGCAAAATCTGGCAGGAGAACTAATGCAAAGGAAGTCTTATTCGTGAGACGGCTCAAAGACTCTCACCAGCAGTGGAAGTGGTGGGCATGGCTCACTAGGACACCCGTGTGGAGCACGGCCACAGACTACCATCTACAGGCTGCCAGGACCCAGCTGCAGATGTGGATGTGGACAGAAGGAAAGGAGCCGAACAGGTATGTTAGGAGGAAAAACATAGGACAAAAATGGATTTGTGAAGACAAGTCACAGACTAAGAGAAAATATTTGCAAATGACATATCTGAAAAAGGATGATTATCTCCCTTAAAACTCAACAATAAGAAAATGAACAACCCAATTTAAAAAATAGGCAAAAGACAGGAACAGACCTCTCATCAAGGAAGTATGGTGGTGGTGGTGGTTTAGTCACTAAGTCATGTCCTACTCTTGCGACCCCATGGACTGTAGCCCACCAGGTCCTCTGTCCATGTAATTTCCCAGGCAAGAATATGGAGTGGGTTGTGGTTTCTTTCTCCAGGGGACCCCCCCAACCCAGGGATCAAAGCCAGGTCTCCTGCATTGTAGGTGGTCTCCATTGGAGGCGGGTTCTTTACAGACTGAGCCACCAGGGAAGCCACCAAAGGAAATATACAGAAAGCAAAACAACATATGAAAAGATGTTTCATATCGTATGCCATCAGGGAGATGCAAATTAAAATAACATGGAGATGGGACTTCCCTGGTGGTCCAGCGGCTAAGACCTGTGTTCCTAATCCAGGGGGTCCGAGTTTGATCCCTGATCAGTGAACTAGATTTCACATACCACACCAAAAGATCCTGCATGTTGCAACAGAGATTGAAGATCCCTAGTGCTCCAATTAAGACCTGATGCAGGCAAAAATAATAATAATAAAAATCCCCCCCAAAACAAACAAAAAACCATGGATGGGCTTCTCTGGTGGCTCAGTGGTAAAGAATCTGCCTGTCAATACAGAAGGCATGGGTTCAATCCCTGATCCAGGAAGATCCCACAAGTTGTGGAGCAATTGAGCCCTGTACCACAACTATGTACTCTAGAGTCTGGGAGCCTCAACTACTAAGCCTATGTGCTGCAACTCCTGAAGCCTGTGCACCCTAGAGCCTGACCCCACAACAAGAGAAGCCACTGCAATGAGAAACCTGCACATCGCAACTAGAGAGAAGCCTCCTCTCACCACAACTAGAGAAAAGCCTGTGCAGCAATGAAGACCCAGCATAGTCAAAAAAAAACAAAAAACAAAAAACAAAACATGGAGCTATCACTACATGTATATTAGAAAGGCCAAAATGAACACCAACAACATCAAATGCTAGTGACAGTGTGGAGCAACAGAAACACATTGCCAGTGGGAATACACAATAGTATGCAACAGTCACTCTGGAAGACAGTTTGGTGGTTTCTCACAAAACTAAATGGATTCTTAGCATACAATTCAGCAATTGCATTCCTTAATATTTTCTCAAATGAGTTGAAAACTTTTGGCAACACAAGATCATACATGAATATTTATAGTAGCTTTGTTAAAGGCAAAAACTTGGAAGCAATCAAGATATCCTTCAGTAGGTGGACAAATACACGGTGGTATATTCAGATAGTGCAAAAGAAAAAAATGAGCTGTCAAGCCATAAAAAGACACTGGGGGAAAGTTAAATGCATATAACTAAGTGAAAGAAGCCATCTGAAAAGGCTACATACTATATGATTTCAACTATATGACATTCTGGAAAAGGCAAAACTATAAAGACAGCAAAAAGATCAGTAGCAGCCCAGGGTGAGGAGAGGAAGAGTTCAGAGGGCACAGAGGATTTCTAAGGCAATGAAATTATTCTGCATGATAAATGATGGTGGATATCTGTCATACCACACAACTGCACTCATCTCACACACTAGGAAAGTAATGCTCAAAATTCTTCAAGCCAGGCTTCAACAGTACATGAACCAAGAAATTCCAGATGTTCAAGCTGGATATAGAAAAGGCAGAGGAACCAGAGATCAAATTGTCAACATCTGTTGGATCATCAAAAAAGCAAGAGAGGTCCAGAAAAACATCTACTTCTGCTTTATTGACTATGCCAAAGCCTTTGACTGTGTGGATCACAACAAACTGTGGCAGATTCTTCAAGAGATGGGAATACCAGACCACCTGATCCGCCTCCTTAGAAATCTGTATGCAGGTCAGGAAGCAACTGTTAGAACTGGACATGGAAAAACAGACTCGTTCTGAATTGGGAAAGGAGTACGTCAAGGCTGTATATTGTCACCCTGCNCAGATTCTTCAAGAGATGGGAATACCAGACCACCTGATCCGCCTCCTTAGAAATCTGTATGCAGGTCAGGAAGCAACTGTTAGAACTGGACATGGAAAAACAGACTCGTTCTGAATTGGGAAAGGAGTACGTCAAGGCTGTATATTGTCACCCTGCTTATTTAACTCATATGCAGAGCACATCATGTGAAATGCTGGGCTGAATGAAGCACAAGCCGGAATCAAGATTGCAGGGAGAAATATCAATAACCTCATATTTTCAGATGACACCACACTTATGGCAGAAAATGAAGAGGAACAGAAGAGCCTTTTGATGAAAGTGAATGAGGAGAGTGAAAAAGCTGGCTTAAAACTCAACATTCAAAAAATGAAGATCATGGCATCCAGTCCTATCACTTTATGGCAAATAGATGGGGAAACATTGGAAGCAGTGACAGACATCATTTTCCTGCGCTCCAAAATCACTGCAGATGGTGACTGCAGCCAT
>SJYV01052563.1:896234-935287 GCA_006410875.1 Neotragus pygmaeus | reverse complement strand
GGGCGGCACGGGAGGGAGGGTTTATATGTATACAGATGGCTAATTCACACTGTTGTACAGCAGAAACTAACACAACATCGTAAAGCAATTATCCTCCAATTAAAAAAACAAAAACGAAACCTCAAGTGAGTCCTAGCACTATGGGGCAAACCTATCTGTCTTATTTATGTTGCTCTTCCACTCTTTAAGAGGCTATTTCCTGAATTCAACCTCCATTACTCTCCCTCTTTTCACTGTCAGCTGATGACATTGCTCTTATTTCACTGAGAAAACAGAAGCAATCATAAGAGAATTTCCTTATCCTCCAGCCACTAAATCTACACGCTGACAAGTGTCTGAACACACAGACCAACTAGGCTTTTTCTGCCGTGAGAATAGCTGAGTCATCCTCATCCTGTCCTAAGTCTCTTTATCTTGTGCACTGGATCTCATCCCCCTTCCTTCATCGACTCAAAAGCCTTCCTCCTGCAAAGATCCTTCCCTCTCTCTTGCATCATCAAACCTTTCCATTGCGTCATTTCCATGAACATATAAACATACCACAGGACCTTTCACCTCTCATCTCTCTGTTCCCTTTCACAGTAAAACTCCTTAAAAGAGTCATCTCTACCCACTCTCTCCAATTTCTCACTTTCCATTCTGTTGGATTTACTTCAGCTAACTTCATCCTTACTACTTCACTGAAACTGCTCTTCCCAATGCAACGATGCCTCCCACTGCCAAATCCAAAGGCTAAACCTTAGCCCTCTTCTCACTTGTCTTGACAGGAGTAGAAATTTTGATCCTTTCTACACACACAATTTTTAGTGCTGTGGTGATAGACACTAACATGCTGCCTCCTTTGATATATATGGCATTCATGCCCTTGTTTATCACCTCCTCTTGAGTGTGAGTGGGACCTGTGCTTGCTTCTAACTAATAGAATGTGGCAAAGATGATGTAATGTCACTTTCATGATTACATCATGTCATATAAGATTTTGTTTTACCAACAAACTCTAGAGACTTCAAAGTCAACAGCTTAGTTCTTGAGTGGTGGGCATACAGATATTTATTCTAATATCATTCTTTAAACTAGACATATATATTTTATAAACCTTTCTTTATACATGTCATATTTCACAAGATAAAATTTAAGACCTGCAACAAGGAGATATTCAACAAACAAAAAGTCCAGCTGACTTTAAAGAAGTAAGTGGTCATGTTAGGAAGCCCACATGGTTAAGAGCTGAGGGTTAGCAAAGAGCTGAAGGTCAGCAAGAAGCTGGGGCCCTCAGTCCTACAACAGCAAAGGAATTAATTGTGCCAAAAACCTGAGCTTGGAGTACTATTATTTTCCATTTGTGCCTCCAGATGAGACTAGAGCTCAGCCAAAACCTGGTTGCACCCAGTGAGTCCCTATGTGCGCAGGACCCAGTTAAGCCATGCCTGAACTCCTGACCTGCCGCGGCCAGCACAGTCAAGGAGCAACCTCCGTAAGGAGGACGCGAAGGAGAATGCCCGCTTAGAAAAAATAAGAAGACAGAAAGATGGGGTTGAGAGGATCAGACCTCATTGTCTGATACCGACTTTATTAGGTGTTCAGTATATATAGGTTAACATACGTGATTTATGACATCTGCTAGGTTACTGTGATCTAGATAATCAATCACCAGACCTTCACCATTGTGTACAGAACATAATGCCTAGTTACTTGAAGTGCGATAAGCACCAGTGAGCAGAACATAGCTATCAGACATCTTGGAGACACAAAGTCACACATTCTTCAGGGAGGCGGGACAGAGAGCTTAGGGCAATGCCTAGGGGCTCAGCGATATCGCTGAGCAGCTCCCAAAACTTTAACCCTTCACGGGCAGTCCCCCGCACTGACCCACAGAAACTGAGAGACAATAAACGTAAGTCATTTTAAGCCACAAAGTTTATGGTAGTTTATTAGATAGAAATTCGCAGTCAGACACAACTGAGCAACTAACACAATAGGAAACTAATATAGCCACTCATCTTTTTAATACGGTTGTTTTGTCCATAATAGCATCTTACATTGTATTTTTTAAAAAACACAGTCACAATGTATTTTCATATTAAACTGGTACCATTCAATACCTTCACCTGGCAAATTGTGACCACAAAACCCCAGGGTCTAAGTGAGGGTTCAAAGGAGAACCCAGACGCTCTCATACCTCTTATAAAGCCTGACCCTGACCAAATACCTTTGTCTCTCTGAGGTCCAGTTCCCCATATAAAAAATGAATTGGGGGAGGTGGCTTCCCTGGTGTTCCTGTGGTTAGGACTCCGTGCTTCCACTGCAGGGAGTTGGGTTCCATCCCTGGTTGGGGATTTAAGATTCCAAAAGCCATGAGGGGTACCCCCCCCAAAAAAAACCCAAGAATGAATGGGTTGTAGCAGACTATCTCAAAGAAACTCTGAAGTGTGATATATAATGATTCTGTGGTTGACTGACTGAGGGCCCATCCAGTCATCTTTGGAGGAAGGCTGTTGCTAAAGTATGAAAAAGAAGGACTCACAGAGCTGAAAGATGTGGGAGATGAATTTCCTCCCCTATTAATTTCATTGATGAGAAACTGAAGCCCAGATGAAAGGGACTTGCTAAGACATGGCAGAGTCAGCCTCAGCCCTTCCCTTTGGGCTCCTACATCAGTGTTTTCTTCAGTGGCAACCAGGAGGCACCTCTCTCTTCTAAGGTCTCCCAGGTTCTTTGTTACCATTGTGAGGTAATCCCAAGGTCTGCCCACCCACTCTACAGACAGGATCTTGTGGGTTTGCTCCAGATCTTTTAAGAGTTTGGGCCCATTCCTAGGAATATTCCTCATCCAGTGTGGCCTTTTCCTGCCTCATTTCAGGAGGACCTACCAGCTGGTGTTGTCCTGTGCTGAGACAGAGATCGAGGAAGCTCTTGGCTGAGTCAGAGGTAGGGGAGTGTGTATGGGTGAGATGGAAGCTGTATGCTGTTTTCAGATAGATTGGAAGCTAGAGTTTTGGAGAACCTGAGACCAGTAAGCTCTTGGAGGCTCCCCAACACACACTCTAAAAATTAATATTCATATTCTAAAAAAGATGTCCATAGATAAATCCTTAATTTTTTTTAACCAAGAGATTTTTAAATTAAAAGGTAGAGAGTCTCCTTATCTGAAGATCTCCATTCCTCTTACTGGAGCAATTCTTTTTTGTTGTTGTTTTTGTTTTTGTTTGTTTGTTTTAGTTCTAGTTCTCCATTTCTTTGTATAATACACTTCAATGACATTTTTCAACTAATCAACATAATGTTAAATGAAAATTTACACCTGTCAACCTCCCCTACCCCTCCTCTCAATATAATTATTTCATTTTAGTTCCTTTTAACATATCTTTGTACTTTAAAAAACTATGTAAGCATAAACTTCTTATAAACAGTTATTTGTGTTAGTTTCCTATTGCTGCTTTAGTAAATTATATATTTTGTGCATAAGACAACACAAATTTGTTACCTTGTGTTGTTGGAAGTCAGAAGTCCTAAAATCAAGGTACTGGCAGGGCTGTGATCTGGAGGCTCTAGGAAGAATCTGCTTCCTTGCTGTTCCAGTTTCTAAAGGCTGCCTGTATTCCCTTGGCTTGTGACCCCTTCCTCCATCTTCAAAGCCAGTAGAGTAGCATCTTCTCCCTTCTCGATTTTCCTGCTTCCCTCCTATAAGAACATTTGTGATTACATTAGGCCCAACTGAGACAATCTAAGATAACCTCCGCTCATCAAGAGCTTTAACTTACATCTGCAGAGTCTCTTTTGCCATCTAAGGTAACATATTCACAGGCTGTGGAAATTAGGACCTAGACATCTTTGGGGACCATCATTCTGCATACTCCACCATACATCCTGGTTTTCTTGGAACAGTCCCACTATATGCCTGGTATTCTGGTGTGAATACAGCTCCTTTCATTCTCAAAAGTATCTCCACCTGAACAAAAAAATCAAACACAAAACTTATCCAGTGGTTTCCAATCTCTTTTATACCATAACACATGTGGAAAATGCTAACATTTTATACATTGTCAGGATAAAAGAATTGCTCATGACTATAGGTAACTGTCTCAGAAGTTCCAGCCACCTGGTTGCCCCTGGAGGAAAAGTACCAATATCAGTATCCCTATAACTCATTTATGGTACCTCACTGACCAATGCACACCCCACGAAAGCAATATAATATGTTTTAAAGTCTGTTCTTTGGATGTGCTCCTGTAAGAGCAGCATTTGACTGCAAGGAGTGTACACAGGTTCTCATACACATGCACTGACAATGCTCCTGTCATTGCAATCCTGCCTACAGGTTAGCTTACGATGACAGACAATTGGCATTTTTTCACATATGCCCTCTGGTTCTGTGCCCCTGCAGAATTTCCCATCCCTTGAGCATTCTCCTATACATCAGAGTGTTGTATTGATGGTAGAATGGTCCTACTGGATTCTCTGGATGGGCTTTTGGACACTTCGCAAATTTTTCTCTGGGTCTGTGGAATGCATAAATCTTTTAACTTTGTAACACATTTTCCCCCCTCTAAACATACTTCATTTACCACAAAGACACTAGTGATAAAATTTACCATCATTACTCCCTTTCTAATGATCAAAAGTCACAGAACCTGGCTCAGAGGCACATTAGAGTGTGTTGATATAGCACCAGCACTTTTCCTAGTATCTGAGTTGCTGTTTGTTCCCATAGTGAGGTCCTTGCTTTAAAGGCTGCTTTTCATTTCAACCGTGTTGCTAATTTACTAAATGGAATGCACTCTCCTTTGTAATCTGCATGTTACATCTTGATGTGTTTGGCTGTTTTTAATTTCTCATTTCTATAGCAATTTCTGATTTCCATTTCCAGACTAAGAATTTTTAAGTTAACTTTTCGGCACTTGTGCCACTGAATGAATTCTCAGATTATACTGTTATGGCTTATAGAATATTTTCAATTACACTAACAATAGATGTTTACACTATGGTTAATAAATAACTCAATTTGCTCACAGAAGTTCCATATGAACAAAGGCATTTAATCTCTGGCTTCTGACAAAATTGGGCAGACACTTCTGTGTCCCAGCCAAAGTGCAGCACAGTTTACAGTTAACTCTTTTGAACATCAGTTGTGCTCTTACGGGATACCCTGTGAAACTTTAAATTTGAGTGGGATTCTAAGTACCCTTGGAGAAGGCAATGGCACCCCACTCCAGTACTCTTGTCTGGAAAATCCCATGGACGGAGGAGCCTGGTGGGCTGCAGTCCATGGAGTCGCTAAGAGTCAGACACGACTGAGTGACTTCACTTTCACTTTTCAATTTCATGCATTGGAGAAGGAAATGGCAACCCATTCCAGTGTTTTTACCTGGAGAATCCCAGGGACAGGGGAGCCTGGTGGGCTGCCATCTGTGGGGTCACACAGAGTCGGACACGACTGATGACGATGTGACTAAGTACCCTAAATTCTGCCTATGAAGTAGAACTTTAACATTTTTATACCACACTATCTTAAATTCATGTAATCCAGATATGTATACAGAGACTGCGTTGTGCACCCCAGGTGTTTTTCCTCCTTAACCAAATATGCTCATTCTACTTGTGCTATTTGGTAACCTCTGCATGATGTGGGGCCAAGGGCTTGGAAGCAAGAGCCAAGAAACACATGATGTGTGAGACTCTGGGAATACTGCCCCTTACTTCTGGGCCTCCACTGAGAATGACAGGTTGGGTTCACTGACCCAATGGGGGCTTTCCAGCTCTGATAATCTAGAGTTAAAGGAAGTTCCTTGGAAGAATCCCTCATTCTCTTTATGTCTAGTGGTATAAAAAAGAAGAAAAAGAAAACAAAGCGTAAAGAAAAGAAACAACTACAAGAAAAAAACAGAAGGAGCAGAAACATGTTGATAAAAGAAGAGGAAAAAAGCAAAAAGATCCTTCAATTCACAAAGTGTGAGTATGGACTTCATTTATTAACAAGTAGGTTTCAACCCATGATATTTTTTAAGAATACCAGCTGTGGAGTTATGCAGAGCTTGTCTCCTGGCTTCAACACTTAGATTCTTGTGTGACTTTGGGCATAGTTTTTCTGTCTTCTTGCCTCAGTTTGACCTATTAAGTGGAATTAAAAATAGTGATCTTATAAGGTTTTAGGTGGGGAGTAAATCAGTTGTAAAGCATATGGCAAGCACCCAGTGCATCTGAGATCTTACTATCAATACCATCACTTTCCTGGGGTCACTCTGAGACACTGGGGACAGGAATTCTTCTTCTTTTGAGGTGTCTGTAAGTCGCTCTGCCCTTTCCCATCCTCATGAGGTGAAACAACTCCAATTCCTGACTGAAGAACCCAAAGAGGCAAAGAAGGCATATTATCCTCATGCTAACCAAGTCTGAGGAGGACAGTGAGAAAAATCAGAATCATTTCTTGTGTCGGTGGGCTGATCTACAGTGTGCCAAATGCTCTGACGTCCATCAGACCCTTTCTGGCTGATAGATGAAGAGGCAAAGGCTCAGGGAGGTTAAGCCCCAAGAGGTAATGCCACCTGCCCAGAGCTACAGAAGGTCGAGAGGCTATATCTCAACAGTTTTGACATAACAGCCTGCTCAGTTTCTCGAAGGAGGCTGGGCTCCTGCATATTCTCAGCCCTTCAGTGACATTCTCCACTCTCCTGCTTCATTAACTTTGGGTGCTGCTGAGTGGTTGTGGTGAGATGATTAATTATGTGGTTGCTGGAATTCTGGCTTCAGCCCTGATTAGCCATGTGAACATGAGTGAGTGTTTTTAATCTTTCTAAAGTCTACTTTGGACTTGTGGACACAGTAGGGGAAGGAAAGTGGAGTGAACAGAGTAAGTAGCATCGACATACATACACTACCATGGGTGAAGCAGATAGCTGATGAGAAGCTGCTATATAACATAGGGAGGCCAGCCTGGTGCTCTGTGATGACTTAGAGGGGCTGGATGCAGGGAGGGGAGGGAGGCTCAAGAGAGAGGTGATATATGTATAATTGTGGCTGATTTGTATTGTCGTACAGCAGAAACCAATACAACATTATAAAGCAATTTTCCTCCATTTAAAAAATAAAATAACTAAAGTCTACTTTTCCTCATCAGTAAAATGTGGATGATGCCTTATGCCTAGAATGAGAAGCTGAGATAGGGCTTCTTGAGCAAGTGATTTACTGAGGGAGTATTCTCAGGAGAGGAGAAGGCAATGGCAACCCACTCCAGTGTTCTTGCCTGGAGAATCCCAGGGATGGCGGACCCTGGAGGGCTGCCATCTATGGGGTTGCACAGAGTCGGACACGACTGAAGCGACTTAGCAGCAGCAGCAGCATTCTCAGTTGAAGGGATGAGAGGGAAGCAGAAGTGAAGAAAAAGGGAAGTGAGGGAAGAAAAGGCTAAGTGAGGGAAGAAAAGGCTAAGTGAGGAGGCGGTCTCAGCTGGAGACTCGCTTCCACCAGATCCCACGGGGAATGCTGGAGCACAATTTGTATCACTGAGCTGGTCCCACCTAAAGGTCAGGGGGCTGACCTTTGGATCCCATCCCCCTTAAGTAATTGGCTGTGAATGACACTTTCCCCATCTGTCACACAGTGTAAAGGAAATGGATTGGGGACTCAAGGAGTCTTGAAAGGAAAGATGGAGAGATAAAGGGGAAACTGAGCAGGACTCATAAGACACACACAATCTCACCATTCTCCTTATTTTTTACTGTAGGGATATAACTGGAATTTGCTTCAAAATAATTTAGGGTACAGGGGCATTGGGTGTGGTGGTGTTTGGTTGGGATATAGATAAATACTATTGGCCAAGAACTCCCTCCAGAGTTGTGTTCACTCCCAGCACCCAGTCAAATCTGCTCTTTTGAGCACCATCAATGGTTATTCTTTGGCGGGGAGGGGGCTGTTCTGGGTCTTTTTTGTTTTGCATTGGCTTTCTCTAGTTGCTGTGACTGGGGATTACTCTTCATTGCAGGGCACAGGCTCTAGGTATGTGGGCTTCAGTAGTTGCAGCTCACAGGCTTATCGAACCCATGTCCCCTACATTGGCAGTGGGACTCTCAACCACTAGAGAAGTCCCCATCAGTGGTTATTATTTTTTTATTTTTTAAAATTTTTACTTTATTCTACTTTACAATACTGTATTGGTTTTGCCATACATCTACATGAATCCACCACAGTGGTCTGTTTTCAGTCCTCTTTCTACATGACCAAGCAGTAGCATTTGACATGGCAGTTCTTCCCTTCCTAGAACAACTTTCTTCAGTTGGCTTCCAGGACAACACCACTCCTGGTTTTCCTCCTAGCTCAATGACCATGCCTTCATGGTCACTTTTGCTCATTCATAATCAGCCTTCTGTCCTCCCCTATACTAGATTTTTGGGTTTTCTCTCATCTTTATTTGTACTCACTTCCTTGATGATCTCATCTAGTCTCTCTGCTTAACTACCATTAATTTGCTGACAATGGTGACATTTTTATCTCTAGGCTGGATCTCTCTCCTCTTCACAATCATTCCAATGCCTACCTAACCTTTTCCCCTGGATGGCTAATAGGGGCTTCACACACAATAATCTCTAATTCCTCCCCACTCAAACTTATTCCTGCCATTGTCTTTCTGATCTAGTTAAAAGCAATTCTCTTTCCTCTTGCTCAGACCAAAATATTTGCCTCCTCTGTCTCATATTCCACTTCCAGTCCATCAACATAGCCAACCTATTATAAAAATGTTTTCAGAAACTGACCACATTCACCTCTGTCACTCTTGTCAAGTCATCATAATCTTATTCTGACTTACTGCAAACTGCCTCCCAACAGATCTTGCTGTTTGTGTCTTTGCCAATATCAACCCAACAGACAAAGGATCCTTTTAAAACCCAAGTCAGATCATGGCACTCCTCTGCTGAAACTCCTCAAATCTCTTCCCATCTCATTCACACACACACACACACACACACACACCCCTTAAAGTGGCTCACAGAGCACTATACAACTTACACCCTCGGTGTTGCTCTGACCTACTTCTCTTTCACTAACTCTCTCTGCTCCAGCCACAGTGACCTCCTTGTCATTCTTCAAACAGGTGAGGCACACTCCCACCCATATACTATTCCCTCTGCCCAGAATGCTCTCCCTAAAAGAAGTCCACATGGCCTGTTTCTTCACCTACTTCAGGTCTTTGTTTACATTTGCCTTCTCAGTGAGACCTTTCTTGACTATTTTAAAAGGTTGTAGGGACTTCCCTGGTGATCTAGTAGTTAAGACTCCAAGCTTCCACTGCAGAAGGCACAGGTTCGATCTTTGGTAGAGAAACTTAGTAAAATCCCATGTGCTGCGAGGCACAGTCATAAATAAATAAAAATAAAGAGGTTGCAATCCTTCCTTCTGCCTCTAAACTCCCTCTTCCACTTTCTACTCTCCATAGCAGATACACCTGCTGACTTGATATGTATCTTACTTAGCTGAATGCGTGCATGTGCTCAGTTGCTCAGTCATGTCCAAATCTTTTGTGGCCCCAATGGACTATAGTCCACCAGGCTCCTCCACCCATGGGATTTCCCTGGCAAGAATACTGGAGTGGCTTGCCATTTCTTTCTCCAGGGTATCTTTCCAACCCAGACCGAATCCTGAGACTGCATTGGAGGGATATTCTTTACTGCTGAGCCACCAGGAAAGTCCACTCCATAAATATTTACTGATAAGAATGTAACATTTTCTCATCCTTACTTTCTTACTATTCGATTTGATTCTTGATTTCTCTAACTGTATTTAAATTTCCAAATTCTTACTTAATTAAAAAATTTAAAATATAAAGTATATAGTTTTTCTCAGAGTATTCTTTTTTTAATATTTATTTATTAATTTTTGGTTGTCCTCGGTCTTAAGTGCTGTGTGCAGGCTTTCTCTCACTATGGCAAAAGCAGGCTACTCTCCAGTTTCAGTGTGCATTCTTCTCACCAAGGTGGCTTCTCTTCTGTGGAGCTTGGGCTTTAAGACATGCAGGCATCAGTAGTTGTGGCGCAAGGACTTAGTTGCCCCATGACATGTGGAATCTTCCTAGATCAGGAAGATTCTATCCTCTGGCACATGGATTCTTAACCACTGGACCACCAAGGAAGTCCAGAATATTCTTTTTTAAAACATATTGTTGTTTATTTTTATTCTTTAAAAAATTTATTTATTTTAATTGGAGGCTAATTACTTTACAATATTGTGGTGGTTTTTGCCAATGTGAATGTATGGCAAAAACCACCACAATATTCTTTCTGTTGTCCTCATCTTTGCCTTCCCCATCCAAACGAGGTTTAGGAGAGTTTTTTGTTGTTAGTTTTGCTAAACTGTCCATGCATGTTGTTTCACACAAAAGGGATATAGCTGTGCAACTCTGAGTGAGCTTTTCCCTTTCATGAAGTTTTTACTGATGCTTTCCTAAGATCTACCCCCATCCCCAACCCCTGTCAGTTCCTTCACTCCTGAGTTTCTTTTCCTTTCTCCTACACAGTTTCTGTCTAGTCTCAGATGCTTTACATGCCCTTACATGTATTTTGGTACCTGTGGATTCTGTTTCTCTTCTGGTTTTGTTGAAAAAGAATTTGCAAAGTTTTATTCCTTTTTGTTTTTAAAATAGTTTGTGAGTCAAAACAGTTATTTACACATCCATTTGCATTGGAAATCTTTATTTTGAGTAAACAGTGGGAGCAGACGTAGACATTTGTATAGATTGGGGAAAAGTTACCTGACAAAGATAAGGGTTATCTGGCAAAGATGTAGAGATATGCTGTTGTGTGCTAGTTTTTCTCTTTCTTTCATTTTATTTTTGGTTGTACTCAGTCTTCTTTGTGGCACACAGGCTCTTCCTTGCTAACCATGGGCTTTCTCTATTTGCACTGAGAGGGGACTACTCTCTAGCTGTGGTGCATGTGTTTTTCATTGTAATGGTTTCTCTTGTTGCAAAGCAGGGGCTTTAAGTGTAGGCTCAGTAGTTGTGACTCATGGGCTTAGCTCCCCGAAACATGTGGGATTTTAATCCCTGGTCCAGGGATCAAACCCATATCCCTTGCATTGTCAGGTGGATTCTTATCCGCTGGACACCATGAAAGTCTCTAATTTCTAACTAGGGCTTCATAATAATAAGGTTGGGCTTCCCAGGTGGCGCTAGTGGTAAAGAACCCGGGGGCCAAAGCAGGAGAGGTAAGTGACCTGGGTTCAATCCTTGGGTACGGAGCCTGTAAACCTTCACTGGCCACCAGGTGTTGGTAAACGTGCTGCCATGGTCTGGGCAGAGGCTTTGCTGGAATCCACGTGAAAGGGGTCTGGAGAAGCCTGGAGTCAAGGCTGGAGGCAGTCAGGAGCGGAGGGCCTCTCGGCCCAGCTGCTGCTGGCCGCCGTGGGGCCCTTTGGCTGTCTGCATGGCCAGCTGCCGGCCAGGCTCCGGTCCCCCCTTTCCTCTCCTCTGGCTCCTCAGCTTTATTGTCCAGGCCCAGGAAGCGCAGCCACCGAGAGAGGGGCGAGCAGTGCTTCCCAGCCTTTCATGGTGCTGCCGCAGGAATTTGGGGGCTCCCGCCTCCGCCACGGTCTCTGTGAAGCTGCTTCCTTGCCACAAGTCCCCTCCTCAGGCCCTGCCACTCTACTTATAATTTTTACTGAATATTTTAACAGCTTTATTGTGGTATAATTTACATACAATAAACTGCACAAATTTAAAGTGTATAACTTGATAACTTTCAACATGTATATTCACCAGTGACACTATTACCACAGTCAAGATAATGGACGTATATGTCACCTAAGAAGTTTCCTATGTCCCTTTATAATCACTTTCTTCTCTCCTGACCTCAACAACCACTCCCAGGCAACCACTGATGTGTTTTCTGTCAGTGTAGATTATTTAAAATTTTCTAGATTATATAAAGACAATGTTTTTTTTTCTGATTTCTTTCAATATAATTAAGATTTATCCATTTTGTAGCTGTATCAATAATTTGTGGGTTTGTTTCTCTGAGTAGTTAATCTTTTTAAAGTTAAATCTTTAACTTTTTAAGTTAAATTAAAAAATTTTAAATCTTTAAAATTTTAAAGACATTTTTTAAAGTAAAAGAGAAGTGTAGATAAGACATACACCTCAAACATACTGAAAAGTTGTCATTCAAAAATGTTACTTAAATTTTTAAAATATATTAGAAAGATAGAATTGGCCTTACCTCAGAGTCCCACTTCTGGTCGCCACCACGTATGTTTGGTAAAAGTTTAAAAATATGACTAGAGTTTTGAAAAGATGTATTATTTCTCACTCATAAAGGCAACATATGATCATTGAAACGTCTTAAAGAAAGTCCAGGGGGTGGAAAACGGAGCCACCTTCCACAAGCCCACACCTCAGGTGACTGTGCTCTGCGACGCTGGGCTCGCGGCTGGTGCCCAGATATTCGACGCCGGGCTCAGTCCCAACTCCCAGAGAACCGTCGTTCCCGCAGTTTGAGCTCCCCGTCGCCAGGTGGTGCTGCGAAGCCGAGCCCACTAGAGGGGAGGCGTAGCCGCTCGCGGGAGCACGTGACCCGGGCCTAGGTTTGAGTGCCTGGGTCACGTGACGGGCCCGGAAGCGGCTGCATGAGCAGCGGAGGGTGGGGATGGCTAGGGCTTGAGCTGAGGCAGAAACTGGTGGGCTGGTGGGCTGCTGCACCGAAGTGGGAGCCAGAGCTGGAGTCGGAACCCGAGCGGTAAGTCCGCGCGCTGATGGGCTGGAGCTGGCGGCGGGTTGTCGCCTTCTGCTGGACCCAAGTCGCCTTCCTCCGGGTTCAGCAGCTGCTCCGGGTCTGGCACCGACCGGCCTGGGCTGCGAGCCCGGCTCTCCGGTGGCAGCTGCGGTGCGTTGTGGGCTCCCCTCCAGGATGAGAGGTGTTCTTCGCGCTGTCTCCTTTGACCTCCCCATCCTTTTTGACAGGTGTGGGAACAGGTCCCGAGATGGGAAGGATCACCGAAAAGACTAGCTAGGGCTTCTGCTGCGCTTCCTACAGTGGTCCGGACCTCACGGGGAGGTGACCCGGCAGTTGCTGGAGCCCTTCTGGGAGATTGCCGATAGCCGGTCTTTGGCTCAAAGAATGTCGGAACTACCAGGGCTCTGGGAAATTATCTTTTGCAATCACTTTCTAGAGCTGTTGAGGAAATCGAGGTCCAAGAAAAGGTAGGGGTTGCCTAAGGTCATCCAGTGAGTTAGTCGCAGTCTTGCGACTAGAATCCAAGTCTCCGTGAGCTCCAGCGGCTTTTTGCTTTTCACTAGACTGCCTCCTGCAGAAAATTTGACAGGTGAAACAAAACAAAACAAAACCAACAACACCCTTTTCGTTCTTCTCCCCTTTTCAGCTTTGCATTCTCAATTGCCGCTAGATCGGCTTGGCTTTGGGTGTGGTTCTCTCATTCACTGTTCCCCGATTTTTCTGCAAACTCATCATTCTGTAGGTTTTGTTTTTAAGCATCCTGCAATTTTGTGTAAGTCATCTCAAAATATGAAATAAGAAGCAGAATATGATGCTCTTGGGAGGGTAGGCGGCTCCCAGCTGAGGTTATGGAGAACGCTAGCATTAACTTGAAGAATGTCAAGACCTTTGCTTTGTTTTTAATGTAGCTTGTCAGATTTGAGGAATGATGGTTATTCCGATGAATGTTTTGCAGTTATTTGAGGCTTACTGAAAGAAGATAGCTTGGTGTAATGGAAAGAACTGAGATTGGGGAATTAAGGAGATTTTGTTCTAGTTCTGACACTTGCTTTGCAACCGGGATGACTTCCATCCTTGCTTGGGTTTAGGTTTCCCAGTCTGTACAGTGATGGGATGGAATCCCTAAGGTCTCCTGCTCTGGCATTGTCTGTATCTCAGTCTGTTTTCTAACCAGAGAGATCCTACCTCCCCCCTCCATTTGTTTCTTAATACAGTTGTCCAGGAAGCAGTTTCCCTACTTGTTTGTAGGTTGCCATGAAATCCACCTCCTTTTTTCTCACTGTTTATATTATATCCAAGCTAAATGCTGACAGCTGAAAATGATTTTGACTTTTATTGTTTTAAGTATGATCAAGGACCTCTTTGATTCCTGTTGAGAGCCTATTTTACAGTAATTAACATGATTGTATGCTTAGAATGTGGTTTTTTAAAAGCTGTTCTTGAAGTCAAGAGGACACCAAAGGCTTGATCATTTGCTCTGAGTTTGAGACTGAGGTGGAGGCCTTATGCAACAGAGCCTTCTCTGATGATGATATTAAGTCCCTCTCTCTTTGTTTTCTGAATGTGCCATTTATAATTGTATGCTCTTGAGCCCTTGCTTTCCCTTTGAAGCATGTACTGTTCATTTGGCCTCATCCTTGTGGCAGCTTGAAGTGCTCAGAACTTTGTCTATTTTAAAGGCAGTGTAAGGAGGCGGATTCCATTTCTCTTGTAGTGTTCCAGATTCGACAACTGGGACCAGTGGATGGAAATACCATAATGGAAGTGGTTTTTGGGTGAGAATGCTGCTGCTGCTGCTAAGTTGCTTCAGTCGGGTCCAACCCTGTGCAGCTCCATAGTCAGCAGCCCACCAGGCTTCTCTGTCCCTGGGATTCTCCAGGCAAGAACACTGGAGTGGGTTGCCATTTNCCATAATGGAAGTGGTTTTTGGGTGAGAATGCTGCTGCTGCTGCTAAGTTGCTTCAGTCGGGTCCAACCCTGTGCAGCTCCATAGTCAGCAGCCCACCAGGCTTCTCTGTCCCTGGGATTCTCCAGGCAAGAACACTGGAGTGGGTTGCCATTTCCTTCTCTAATACATACATGCATGCATGCTAAGTCGCTTCAGTCGTGTCCCACTCTGTGCGACCCCTGTGGATGGCAGCCCACCAGGCTCCTCTGTCCATGGGATTCTCCAGGCAGGAATACTGGAGTGGGTTACCATTTCCTTCCCCGTTGGGTGAGAATAAGAACTTTAAAAGAAGTGCTGCTCTAGCATGTTGCCACAGAGTGTGCCAGTCCCTATCACTAGAGGTCATTGTCACTAGGCAATTACTTTTGGGAATGTGGTGGATAGAGGATCAGACTAGATAAAATTTTAAGTTTTCTTCTAACTGAGGTTATGTGAAATTCTAGGACTGGACTTGTTAGCCAGTTGGATGTGAGTTAGAGATAGTGGAGCAGCGGGTCCACTTTTGTGCATGCTTTGTTTTTCTCTTTGCTTAGATAACAATTCTCATGTTAAATGCTTCTGCTTTTTCTTTTTTTTTTCCTCTCTCTCCTCCCTTCCCCACTGAGTGTCTCAGTTTTTTAAGTTCTTGATACCTCTTCCAGGATCAGATGCTGAGGAGACATTACTGTTAATGATACATTCCTTCTTTCCACCCTGACTTGGAGTGAGAGCCTAGAACTAGGCTGAGCGAGTGGACTTTGGTTTCTACTTTTGTTGACTAGTCCTCATAATTTCTTCCAGAAGTATGTGACTACCCCCTCAGTCCTAAGTTAGCACTTCTCTTTTTCCTGAAGAGAAAGTTCACATTGAGTCTTAACTCAGATCTTAGAGAAATCTTGTACCTCCTTCCTTTGGCCAGGCCTAACTGGGTCTGAGCACACAAAGCTAGCTTCTGTTTAGTGAGTGTGGGGGATCCATTGGATAGGACATTCTGCATATACTAAAAAGAGTAAGCTCCTGATACTATATTTGGTGCTGTCTCTGCTCTTTTCTCCCAGACATTTCTCTTGGAATCCTTGACACCCAGGGCCAGTTCTCAATGATTCTATCTAGTAGGAAGGACTCCTCTGTGCTTCCCTTTTCTGTGAAGTTCAGCATTCTGTCTCCATAGGTTACTGGGATGCTCTCGGCAGATAGATGATTATTTCTGAGGTGGGGACCTGGCCTAACTCTCCAGAGTGATAGGATGGAGGAAGTCCTGTGGCACTTTATTTGTGTAATGACTCCCTGCCTTGAACTTCCTTCTCTCTAGTAATAACGTAGTTCCTACCATTAATAAGGGTCCATTATGCACCAAGCAGCATATTTAACATCTTTTGCTTTTACATTTGTAACAATATTGTGATGTAAGTGTTATTAATAACATTTTTCAGATGAGGAAAGTAAGACAAAGGGAGATTAAGGTCACATAACTAGGCTCTTAACTCATGTACTTTTTGTTATGTGGGATTCCCCCTGTAGACTTAATCCTGCCCGAGTTCTGTTCCCAGGGAGATTTTAGGAAGAGTAGGGGGTGTGTTAGGGGGTGGTATGTTAGGGGGTGGTATGCTGGGTTCTGATCCCAAACTGTTAACCAGCTGAGGCTTTGGTGTTCTCATCTATAACTGGGAAGCTGGAGCTTGGTCACCTGTCAGTCATGCCTGGTGCTAATGTTTAGAGATTTTATGATGGTGAGTAAAAGTCAGTTTGCTCATTCAGCTGCTCCTGTGCAGAGCCTGCTGAGGTCAGCAGCTGTTTCGTGGCTGCCCATGCATCACACTCTCTCATGCAGGATTCTCAAGTCAGGGGAAGTGATTCTGTGGTAGATCAGATGGAGTACTATCCCATGTCCTCGAAAACAAATCAAGTGGATGTCAGACATTTTTACTTCCCTCCTTATAGACCGCATATAGGAACACAGTCTGTGACTTTGTTCGTGTGTTTGGAATTCCAGCAATGGAGAAGAGAGCGTATATCTAGAGAATTCACTGCTTCTCTGGGTTCCAGAAAATGTAATTGTTTTATAATAATAGCAGTACATTTAATCTGCATATATCACCAATCCATAAACTTTGGTAGGAGGTGAGGCCTGGAGTGTACCTATCATAATAAGAAGCCTGTTAAGTGCTGAAGCTGAATCAGATTGGGCCCAGAGATTGGTTTGTTTTAGCAGTTTTATTGAGATTAAATTCACATAGCATACTATTCAACCATTTAAAGCATACAGTTCAACAGCTTTTCTATTGAATTCACAAAGTTGTGCAACACAGTCATTTTCAGAACATTTCATCACCCCCAAAGAAATTCAACCCTATAGCCATCACCCTTTAATCCCTCCCAGCTCCCAAATGTTCCTCTGTGGCTGACTTCTTCCCCTTAGAATAATGTCTTCAAGGTTCATCCATGTTGTAGCATCTATCAGTGTTTCATATTTTTCTTTTTTCATTTTTTGCCAAGTAATATTCCATTGTATGGATATATCACATTTCATTTATCCACTCATCAGGGTTTTTTCCCCTCATTTTTTGACTAATAAGAATAATGCTTCTGTGAATATCTGTGTGTACATTTTTCTGTGGACATACATTTTCATTTTGGTATGTACCTAGGAGTGGAATTGCTGGGTCCTGTCCACTGCTCATAGGTACATACCAAACTGAAAATGTATGCCTGTAGAAAAATGTACCCAGGATGTTCATAGCAGCATTATCCCTAATAGCCAAAATTAGTGGGTCATATGGTAACTATGGGCTTCCCTGGTGGCTCAGACAATGAAGAATCTGCCTGCAATGCAAGAGACCCGGGTTCAGTCCCTGATTCAGGAAGATCCCCTAGAGAAGAAAATGGCAATCCACTCCAGTATTCTTGCCTGGAGAATCCCATGGGCGGAGGAGCCTGGCAGGCTACAGTACAGTCCATGGGGTCGCACAGAATCTGACATGACTGAGTGACTAACACTATCACTACTCTTCACCGTAACTATGTTTAGCCTTTCGAGGAACTGCCAGACTGTTTTCCAAAGTGACTGCACCATTTTACCTTCTCATCAGCAATGTAAGATTCTATACAATTTCTCTGCATCTTTGTCAATACTTGCTGTTACTTGTCTTTGATTCTAGCCATCCTGGTGCATGTGAAGTGATACCTCACATGTGATATTTGTTTCTCATTTATCTGATGGCTAAAGATATTGAGTATCTTTTCATATGTTTATTGGCTTTTTTCACATCTTCTGTGAAACAGCTCTTCAGGTCCTTTGCCCATTTTAAAATTGGGTTTCATTTTATTAATGAATTATAATAGTTCTTTATATGTTCTGGGCACAAGTACCTCATTAGAAATATAATTAATAGAAAACTTTTCCTATTCTGTGGGTTGTTTTTCACCTTCTTGGTGGTATCCTTTGAGGCATAAACATTTTAAAGTTTGATTAGGTCTAATTTATCTATTTTTTCTTGTGTTTCTTGCTGTCATATGTGAGAAACTGCTTAGTTCATGGTTACAGTGGTTTATGATTATGTTTTCTTCTAAGAGTTTTTATAGTTTTAACCTTTACATGTAGGTTTTTGATCTATTTTGAGCTTTTTTTTTTTTTGGCCGTGCTGAGTGGCATATGAAATCTTAGTTCTCCAGCCAGGGATTGAACCAGTGACCCCTGCATTGGAAGCACAGAGTCTTAACCATGGACTGCCAGGGAAGTCCTATTTGGAGTTAAGTTTTGTATATGGTGGAGGTAGAGTTCCAGCTTCTTTTTTTTTGCATGTATATTTCTAGTTGTCCCAGTGTTAATTGTTGAAAGGACTATTTTTTCCTCCATTGAATTGTTTTGGCACCCTTGTCAAAAATCACTTGACCTAGGTATAGAGTTTATTTCTGGACTCTCAATTCTGTTCAGTTGATCTGTACGTCTGTCCTTATGCCAATACTGTACTGTTTTGAGGTTACTGTAGCTTTGTATTAAGTTATGCACTTGGGAAGTCCTCCACCTTTTTTTTTTTTTCAGATTTGTTTTGGCTGTTTTGGACCTTTTGAATTGCCATATGGATTTTAGAATTGACTTGTCAATTTTTGCAAAAAGGGAGCTGGGATTTTGATAGGGATTCAACAGAATCTGTACATCAGTTTAGGCAATATTGCCATCTTAATAGTGTTAAATCTCCTAGTTCATGAATATTGGGATATTTTCTCATTTACCTGGGTCGTCTTTAATTTCTCTCGATGGTGTTTTATAGTTTTCATGTACAAGTTTACAGCTACTTGGCTAAATTTCTTCCTAAGTATTTGATTCTTTTTGTTGCTGTTGTAAATGGAACTGTTTTCTCCAGTTTGTTTTCACATTGTTCACTGAAAGTGTATAGGACTACAACTGATTTTTGTATATGGATCTTATATCCTGTAACTTTTCTGAATTTATTAGTTTTAATAGTTTTTAGTGGATAATATTTTTATGTGTTTACCAGTTACCTTTAGGAATATTGTTTAGCTTTTGGTAATGAAGCGAACTGACACTTGCAGTGCCTTTCCCGCCCTCTTCTCTTTTCCCCTCCTTGACTTTCCTGTGTGCCCCCAAAGAGACCTACAAATTCATATAAATGGATTCTCCTTGTTGGAAGTCATCCTGTTTACTATACTGAAATTTGGAATAGAATTTAATCAGTAAATTAAATTTGGCCAGTCTGCTGTGCAGCATGTGGAATCTTAGCCCCCTGACTGGGGATTGAACTGGCACTGCCGACACTGGAAATTCAACGAGTCCTAACCACTGGACCACCAGTAAAGCCCTATCACTAAACTCTTAAATAGTTTTCTTAAGAACATTTTAGCTTTTCAAAAGTGAGTTCAGAAATGAGCTGCTGCTGCTGCTGCTAAGTTGCTTCAGTCGTGTCCAACTCTGTGCGACCCCAGAGACGACAGCCCANGTGGTGTTGGAGAAGACTCTTGAGAGTCCCTTTGACTGCAAGGAGATCCAACCAGTCCATTCTGAAGGAGATCAGCCCTGGGATTTCTTTGGAAGGAATGATGCTGAAGCTGAAACTCCAGTACTCTGGCCACCTCATGCGAAGAGTTGACTCATTGGAAAAGACTGTGATGCTGGGAGGGATTGGGGGCAGGAGGAGAAGGGGATGGCAGAGGATGAGATGGCTGGATGGCATCACGGACTCGATGGACATGAGTCTGAGTGAACTCTGGGAGTTGGTGATGGACAGGGAGGCCTGGTGTGCTGCGATTCATGGGGTCACAAAGAGTCGGACACGACTGAGTGACTGAACTGAACTGACGCTTACAATTCATTCTCAAAACTTAGGAGGCATCAGAATCAGCAGGAGGGCTTGTTGAAACAGATCTCTGGAACCTGCCTCCAGGACTTCTGATTCTATAGCTGAGGAGAACTCAAGAACTTTCATTCCCAACATCTTCCCAGATGCAGCTGCTGCTGCTAGTCCCAAGGACCCCACTTTGAGAACCACCGCTTCAAACAGATTGCTTTGATTATGGTGTTGAGAACAGATTGGTGGTGGATGGTGGATGTGGGCAAAAACACAAGTGGGAAGACTAGTGAGGCCGTTTCAGCCCTCAAGAAGAAGACGTGTCCATCACAGATGGCAGTGGCGAGAAGTGGTGGATTTTGGAGAGCCCCAAAAATGTTTTAGTCACATCTGACTCTTCTGTGACCCCATGGACTGTAGCCCACCAGGCTCCTCTGTCCATGGAGTTCTCTAGGCAAGAATACTGGAGTGTGTTGTCGTTCCCTTCTCCAGGGGATCTTTCCAACCCAGGGATTGAACCCAGATTTCCTGCATTGCAGGCAGAATCTTTACCATTTGAGCCACAGGTCAACCATAGAAAGACAACCATATTAGAAGGCAGTGGCGAGAAGTGATGGCCACATGTTACGTGCCTGCTTTGGCTTCAGTTTTCATTTTATTGAGGGACTGGATCAGGTGTGATTCATTTTGCTGCTTCCCAGCCTGAGCACACCTAGGCCAGTTCTGGAGAGCCATGGTGGCCAAGTCTGAAAATCCAGACGAATACATAATAAGTGGTTTATTGACATTATATTTTAATATCTGATTGCATTAGACAATTCACATTTCCATACTTTATGGCCACCCTGTATTTGAAAATGTGGCCAACAGCAATTACTAACAAGCCCTGGGTGACACTCTTCTCCCAGATGGCTGCAAGCTCCTGACTTTTCCCTTTTACTTAAGATATCAGGAACCACTGTCATGATCCAGTCCCCAGTCAACCCACTCCTCCCTCTTCACTCCTACAACTTTCAACATGTACCTTTGTCAAGCCTCATGTTACATATCTGCTTATGCTTCAGTTCTCAGTGTATTGAGGGACTAGATCAGGTTTGATCCATTTTGCTGCTTCCCACCCTGAGTACCTAGGCCAGTTCCTAGCCTTGGATAATGGACACACACCCATATCATCAGCTCTCTTACTAGCTCTTACAAAATTCCTCCCTGAAATGTAGTAAGGCACCATATGTCTGGGACATTCAGCCAAGCAAAACCAAACCAAACAATCTATATCACGTCAAAAATCTAAACAGAATCCAAGCAAGTAGGTGTTCACAGATATCTGTTAAGACCTTGGGCTTGAACATCCCCCACTTAAAACACGGAATGTGCTCTTGATGGGTTAATGGTATTCTTGCAGATACACTTTATCATTTTGTAGATAAATATTTATCATTTATACAGCGAGCTGATTTGTGTTTTCTCCCTTTGTTCTCTCAATATTTCCATTATGGTGCCACATAATCACCAAGCTGGATCCATGCTGTCCTGAGATCAAAAACTACCCTTTTTATGACCTCCCCTCCCATTTATGTGAAGGAGGCTGGGCTGTAAGCATGGTATGAAAAAAAATTCTTATACGCCATCTTGATTGCTAACATCTGTTCAAATTTCCATTCATAAATTTAAAATTCAGGCTTCTGCAGCCATCTGTTTTCTTGCAACCATCTGAAAAGAAGAAAAGCCCAAGGCAGATGTGCAGGTGGGAGAGAAGATTTCGCCTGGCTCGGCCCACTTCGCCGAGTTTCAGCTTTGCTTTCTTTCACCGCCTCAGCAGAGGAAAGTGTGACTGTCATTCCTGCTGGGAGGCATTTCAGCCCCTGTGTCACAGTCTCCTGTTGCACCAGGACAAGGGATTAGGAAATGAGAAAAGTGTTCTTTTTCTCCACATTTCTCTTTTTAGTTCATTTAATCATGTTAACCTCATATTCTGGACAACTTGTTAAAAAAAAAAAAAAAGGAAGCATTTATTTATTTATTTTGGCCTCAAGGTTTATGGGATCTTAGTTACCTAACCCGGAGAAGGCAATGACACCCCACTCCAGTACTCTTGTTTGGAAAATCCCATGGGCGGAGGAGCCTGGTAGGCTGCAGTCCATGGGGTCGCTAGGAATCGGACACGACTGAGAGACTCACTTTCACTTTTCACTTTCATGCAGTGGAGAAGGAAATGGCAACCCACTCCAGTGTTTTTGCCTGGAGAATCCCAGGGATGGGGGAGCCTGGTGAGCTGCCGTCTATGGGGTCGCACAGAGTCGGACACGACTGAAGCGACTTAGCAGCAGCAGCAGTTACCTAACCAGGACTCAACTGAACCCACGCCCTTGGTGGTAAAATCCCAGAGCCCCAGCCACTGGACCCCATCCCCTAAAAAAATGTTTTTTGTTCATTTTGTCGTTGCTTTCCGGTGCCCTCTCTGTCACCCCTTCTCTCTCTCTCTCTTACACATGCACACAAACACTATGGGTGGAGTGCCCATTTTATGAACAAGAGGACAGGTACTGAACGCTTCCTACTGATCTGCTCTGATCAAGTCTGCCTGGCAGAAGCTGGAGAACCCATTGCTTGCCCGGATCCTGGGCGATTTTGTAGCTTGCTGGGCGACTGGGCCGCTCATGAGGAATTTCTCCGAGGATGACTTTGGCATGGTTAATGGACATGATTTGGCAGCTGTAGGACCCAGATGTCAAGCTAGGCAATGGCCCTTTCTGATTTTGCTCTTGGCATTGTTATTGACGTCTAGGGGACTGGGCTGCTTCTAACGCTGCTTGGCTTTATTCCATCAGTGCTGTTGCAGCAACTGTGAAATGCCTTTGAAAGCTGACATGACATTTTGGAGGCCTGCTGGGCTACAGTACTCTTTTAAATGCAACCTAGCCTGGGACTCACTTTTAGCTTTATCTAAATTTTTTTTTTCTAGTTTATCTTGAGAAATAAGCAGTCAGCAAACCACATGCAAAGTCTATTTCACATTCTTCTGTGCCTCTCTGGAAACCTCAGCAGTATGAGCAAGGATCCACCCATCCCAAACCCTAGTTTAACAGTCCTGTACGTAAGCTGGTGGTTTGTGGGATCTTCTTGCTGGGTTCTATGTACTTATTTTCATTCTACTCTGACATTGCTTTTATATATAACTCATGACTGATCTCATTGTGTGACCTGGGATGAATCATTTAACCATCGTGACAACTTCTTGAAATAAGTGCCATGAGAGTAGAGAGAAACTCGCCTCCCTTAGGCTTGCTGGTGGAGATGGTGGGGGAGATGTTTGCATGTGTGGGGAAGGGCCAGGCCAGCATGGCTGACACACACACAGATTCTCAACTTGCAAGTTACCCATGATTCTGAAAAGCTGTTGTCACCCCATCAGAGGAGTCCTGGCCGCTAATCTCACCCTCCACCCCTGCCGTCAGTGGAAGCCTGGAGCAGTTTCTGCCGCCCCGCTTTGGTTCTCAGAATCCCTGCCATGTCCCTTTCTTCCACTTCCTGGACTCCTCAGGACTCAACAGTGAGACTCATCCAGAGACAGGGTTGCAAGCCTCAGTTTGCAGCTTCGTGTCAGAGTGAAACGAGTCCAGAGCAGAAACAGCAAACGCCCAGCTTCAGGGCCCCTCTTCCTACATCTCTGTTCATGGAAGACATTATTAACTGATCCTGGTCTGCTAAGGACAACCTCAGAGTTCTGCTCTAGACAGCACTCACTGCCCTGTGCAGCAGCTAGTCACTGATTAGAATCGAACTGGGAGATACAACCTCTTCACCATCCTTTGCCCAGAGGGACACTGGTCTTGAGGCCACAGTTGTTATGAATCAGCCATGTTGTTAAATAAGTTTGAAATATTTAAAAAGGTTGGCCTAAGACCAAACAATTGCAGTACTGTTTTGGTGGGAAATATATTAGAACCGAAAATATCAGCTTGCAAGTGAGCTTTTGGAAAGCAACTGGCACATACATGTGCTTCCCTGGTGACTCAGTGGTAAAGAATCCACCTGCAGTGTTCGAGATGCGGGTTCCAACCCTGGGTCAGGAAGACCGCATGGAGAAGGAACTGGCAACCCACTCCAGTATTCGTGCCTGGGAAATCCAATGGACAGAGGAGCTTGATGGGCTACAGTCCATGGGGTCACAACGAGTTGGACACAACTTAGCGACTAATCCACCACCACCACATAAATGTACCAGTGCAACGCCTGCACTTTGCTTATGTGGTGGCAGGAGTGGCCGCATGGGTTGAGGTTGAGAACTGGGACTGCCTAGTTCTAATCCTGTCCCTGCCTCTCGCTGGCTGTGTGACTTTATTTATACAGCTTAACCTCTTTGGGGCTCGATTCCTTCAACTATAAAATGGGGAAGGTAATAGAATTACCCTTCTCATAGGATTATGATGATGATGAAAAATGTTTTATTTGGGACTTCCCTGGTAGTACAATGGATAAGAATCTGCCTACCAGTGCAAGGGACACAGGTTCAATCCCTGGTCCGAGAAAATTCCACATGGACAATTAAACCCACGCATCATAACTACTGAAGCCCAAGCGCCTAGAGCCTGTGCTCTGCAACAGGAGAAGCCACCACAGTGAGACACCCACACTGCAATCAGGAGAAAGCCCACGTGCAGCAACAAAGACCCAGTGCAACCAAAACTAAATAAATAAACCATTTTAAAAAATGTGTTAGCAATGTATTATTTGTAAGGTCCTTAGAATAGTGCCCAGCATACAGAAGGTGCAATAGAAGAGTTCCTGAGTTAAAATAAATGCCACATCCCAAGCTAAACTGGGAGGCTCTGTTTCTTTTCTTTTTTTTTTTCTTTTCTGCCTAGGGATTGTCTGGCTATATTAGTCCATTTTAATACCATATAGAAGCATTTCAGTTACCTCACCTGTAAAATTAGAATTAACGCCCAGCTGCAGAAGGATATTGGGAGTACTAAATGAGTCAATACATTTGTAAAGTGTTAAAGGGGCTTTTCAGGTGGCTCAGTGGTAAAGAATCCAAGGGCCAAACTGAAGACTCAGGTTCTCCCATAGCCCGAGAACTTGGGTTTTGTTCTCTTTAGGAAATGAAAAATGAGATGATTGCAAATTTTGTAGTTGTATAAATGAGGCGCTATGTGTACCTATTAATAATTTATTTAGCACTCTGTTTTTGTTGTTTAGTTGCTAAGTAGTGCTCAATCCTTTGCAACCCCACAGACTGTAGCCCCCCAGGCTCCTCTGTCTGTGGGATTTCCCAGACAAGGGTACTGGAGTGAGGTGCCACTTCCTTCTCCAGAGGATCTTCCTGACCCAGGGATCTAACCTGACTTTCCTGCTTGGCAGGTGGATTCTTTACCACTGAGCCAACTGAGAAGCTCATTTAACACTTTGCAAATATATTAACTCATTCAGTACACTCAACATCCTTCTGCAGCTGGGCATTAGTTCCAGTTTTATAGGTGATGTAAGTGAAATGCTTCTAAATAGTGTTAAAATAGACTGATACAGCGAGATACACCCTTAAGCACCTCTCAGACACATGGAACAGAGGTGATCACCCCATTCGAGAGACAAGTAGATGTTTCGAGGACTTTGCTCAATGTCTGCTATAACATCAACACATCCCAGCTGATAAAAATGTGAGTTATTCAAGGTTGTGTACACTGATCCAATGATTCTTTCCAGCTAATCCTTTATTTAAATTTTATTTTTAAAAATATCTTTTACTATCACAGAAAGAGGGCATGGACATTGTTATATATTAGAAAATAAAGACAAACAAAAATAGAATAAAATGCCACTCAACGAGTACCAGTACTAAGGTTGGTATTTATCCTTCTAGAACTTTCCTTGTATTTCTTCTTGTGTGTGAAATGAGATCACGTTATGCATACTACTTATTCTATGCTGCTGCTGCTAAGTCGCTTCAGTCATGTCCGACTCTTAGCGACCCCATGGACTGCAGCACGCCAGGCTCCTCCGCCCACGGGATTTCCCAGGCAAGAGTACTGGAGTGGGGTGCCATTGCCTTCTCCACTTGTTCTATGTAACCTGCTTTTTTTTTTTTTCCTGGTGAACTATGTCCATTTTTCCATTTCAGCATGTTTCATCTCATCTAATAACAAACCATATTTACATTACCCAGTCATCTCCAAAGTGTGCTTTGTTGCTGTTTATCCAAATTTGAATCCCATCCAAGACCATGTTTGCATCTGCTTGTCATATCCCATAAGACTCTTTTAATCCATCCTTGTTTTCATGACAAAGATTCTTTGAAGAGACTGGCCCAGTTGTGCTGCATCCTTGACCTTTGCTTTCTTAAATTTAGGAATGATCCTAAATTTACAGAAACATTGCAGCACAAATAATCTGTTTTGTTTTTTTTCCTGAAGCATGTGAGAGTGAGTTGCTAACACGATGCCCCATCATATCCAGACATTTAAGTGTATATTTCCTATATATATTAAAAAAAAAAAAAAAAGACATTCCCCTACATGACCACAAAGCCACTAACAAATCAGGAAATCAACCCTAATATATCACTACCAGCTAATCTTCAGATCCTCTTCAAGTTTCTTTAATTGCCCTAGTAAAGCCTTTCAGATGAGGGATACAGTCTGGGATAACATGTGGAGTTTTGGTGTCATTTTAGTCTCCTTTGATACAGAACATTTTCCCATCTTTCCTTGAGTTTCATGACCTTGACATTTGTGGAGATTTAGGCTTTTGTAGAGCATCCCTCCACACAGATTTGCCTGATGTGTCTTCCTGATTAAATTCAGGCTGTGCGTCTTTGACAGAAATATCATAGAACTGATGCCACCTCCCATCAGGTGTCAAAAGACTTAGATTTGCCCCACTACTGATGATGTCAGGGCTCAGTGGTAAAGAATCTGCCTGCAGTGCAGGAGATGCAAGAGACATGGTTTCGATCCCTGGGTCGGGAAGATCCCCTACAGGAGGAAATGGCAACCCACTCCAGTATTCCTGCCTGGAGAATCCCATGGCCAGAAGAGCGTGGTGGGCTGTAGTCTTTGGGGTTGCAAAGAGTCAGACGTGACTGACTGAGGAAGCATGACACAGCATGATGATGAGGCTAACGTTGACCATTATGCTGGTATCTGCCTCCCAGGCATCTTTCCCTTTGTAATTTGTCAGTGCCTTATGGGGATTTATTTTGAGACTAGGGAAATATATCTTTATGCTATTTCTTTTAAAAAAATATTTGTTCATTTGACTGCCCCAGGTCTTAGCTGTGGCATATGGAATCTAGTTCCTCAAGCAGGGATCAAACCCGGGCCCCCTGCATTGAGAGCACAAACCTCGTTGAGAGCACTGGACCACCAGGGAAGTCCCTACGCTATTTCTTATCATACCTTAAGATTTTTTATTTATTTATATCAGTATTGATTCATGGATTCCTACTTTAATGGATCACAATCTGTAACTATCTTTATTTATTTTCATATTTAGTATTATTCCATATTTAGCTAGTGGGAGTCCCTTTAAACTGGCTTCTGTGTCTTTTTGATGTGACATGTCTCTAAATTCTTTGATCACTTTTCAACTTTCTGGAACAAAAAGAGGTTTCAGGGTGATCTTGTACTTTTTGTAGCCCAGTTCCAGAATCAGCCGTTTATCCAAGGATCCCTGATGTTTTTTAAGTGCAGAATAGTGTTTCGAAATCACAATCTAGACACTTAGGATGTTCACTGATATTGGGGTATCACTACTCCCAGATCTTCTCATTCTCTCAGCGCACAGAAATAAGGGATGTGTATTCGTGTGTGTACACGTTTACATTTTAAAAATCTATTTATCATCTCTCTGTTTATTCTCTATATATCTGTATTGTAAACTGTGTCTTCACAACATCATCTTCACCTCTAATCCAACACACAGGGTTCATATGAGTTTTCCTTTTTCTGTATTTGTAATTTCCTTCTCCAACCATGAGGCATCTAGCTTTCCTTGTCCTTAATATATCTTCTTATTTAACAATCCACTTCTATGTAACCAATCTTTCATTTGTCCTCTTTATACCACTTGGGCTCCAGTACCCCACACTGGGCTGACCTACCACATGGATGCCCTATTCACCCAGCTCAAGCTCTGACGCTTCATACCGTCACCCCCTGCTTCTGTCTGGGCATCCTCCTCTCCCCACTGGGGCTCCCACTCCATACCAGCACCTCCCCCCAGCACTCAGTGTGGACATCTTCCTCACTCTGTTCAGGCTTCACTGTCTTTCACTGAGTAGCACCCCTGTGAGGAAGAGACACCCTCCTCACTTGGTCCGGCCATGACGCACCACACGGGGTCACACTCCCACATGGAGCCTCACCTCTCCCCACTCAGCCTTCAACTCCTCACTCAGGCAGCTCAACCACATAAACGCCCTCCTCACCCTTCTCAGGCCAAGCTACCTCGTGCCAGGCTTAGCCCTGTGTGGATACCCTTCTCCTGCCACGCAGACACTAGCGTCCTCCTCTGGGCCACCACAGCTCACCAACCCCCCAGGCCCCCAACACACACGCATACACACTTTACTTGCTCAGCTCCATCTAATGGATTTTGCACAAGTTGCTCAGGAAGAAGAAAGGAAGGGAAAGAAGAGGAGGAAAAGAGGCTGTAGTTGACTCTGGTGGATGAGACTGCTATCATCCTCTCCCACCAGTGATCGAGACCCTGGATCCATGCCTACTGATCCATGTTTAGTAGTAATTCCACAAATACCATGAATTTCTTATCTGTTTTTGTTTTTGTTTTTTGAGAGAGAGAGAGAGACATAGAGAGAAAGAAAGGAAGCGAGGAAGAGATTTCTTTTGTTCTTTCCCAATGGATTTGGTGAAGAGAAATGTCAGTTTGCTAATAATTAGTAGGGAACTGATTAGTTTGCAAAGGAAACCATAACAAAGTACCTCAGAATGAGTGACTTAACTCAGTTTCTCACTGTTCTGAAGACTACGAGTTCAAGATCGATGTGTCCACAAACTTGGTTTCTTCCGAAGCCTCTATCTTTGGCTGAGAAATGGCCATGTCCTAATCACTTATTCCAATAAGGACACTAATCCTATTGGATTAGGGCCCACCCTAATGACTGCCTTTTAACTTAATTACCTCTTTGAAGATTCTATCTCCAAGTACAGTTACATTCTGAGGCACTGGAGATTAGGACTTCGATAAGAATTTTGAGGAGACACAATCGAGTCCACAGTAAGGACATACTCCAATAAGGCTAAAAGTCTTCATAAGGCTAAAAGTGACCAGAGTGCCTTATGCAATATAGATTTTAAAGACGTCCATATTTTTATTATTGTTAAACTTTTTATTTTGTATTGGGGCATAGCCATTAATAATGTTGTTATAGTTTCAGGTGGACAGCAAGGGACTCATATACATGTATCTATCCTCCCCCAAACTTCCTCCCATTGAGGCTTCCACATAACATTGAGCAGAATTACCTATGCTATACATTAGGTCTTTGTTGGTTATGCATTTTAAATATAACGGTGTAAATACCCATCCCAAACTCCTTAACTATCCCTTCCCCCATCCTTCCCTCCAGCAACCATTATTTTGTGCCTTAGGGCTATGAGTCTGTTTCTATTTTGTAAATAATTTCATTCGTATTATGTCTTTTTAGATTTGGATGTAAAGGATGTCATTCTACGTCTCTGTTTCTCTGTCTGACTTACTTCACTCTGTATGACATTCTCTAGATCCATTCATGTTGTTGCAAATAACATTATTTTATTCTTTTACATGGCTGTGTAATATTCCATTGTATATATGTGTCACATCTTCTTTATCTGTTCTTCTGTAGATGGACAATTAGGTTGCTTCCATAAGACTTCCTTATTTGAATGACTAACTTCTTCATGAAAGTTTATTCTTTCTTCTATTTTGCCATCAAAAATTCCTATTAACAAATATGGGGAAAATAGTCTGAATAACTTTGGTGAATGACAGAGGAAGCTTTTGTTGTTGTTGTTTGGATTTTGGCAGGAGTTGCAGCACATAGCTTGCAGGGTCTTATAAGCCCTGACCAGGGATCAAACCCATGCTCCCCGCTGTGGAAGCACAGAGTCTTAACCACTGGACCACCCTGGAGAAAATTTTGACCTTTGGGTTTCCTGAATAGCATAAATTAAAGCCAAAGGCAACAGCATGAAAAGAAGGGGAACATATATTAAGGGGCCCTGGAAGGTTTGCTCCAGGGCCCATGGAAAAAACCAAAATGACAAAGTGGTTCTTTCTTATGGAGAGATGTCAGGCTCAGGGGTCCTGGGCCAGGCACAGAGGCTGGAGATACGGGTTCACAGGACATGAAGGCTGCAGCCCAGGGCTTTTGGAGGAACTAAGTTCAGGATGAGACTGAAATAGAAGGCCAGGCTCAATGGACCGTGAAGTGTCAATCCAAAGAGATCTGGGTACCAGACCACAGGACAGAAATAGAGATATGCAACCAGGGAAGAGGGTTAGAGTGGAGGGTACACAGTGGAACCTGGAGCAATTTTCTGAACCTCTGGGACATAACTGGGAACCGTCTTTAGCTCCCCAGCAGTCTCAGTCATGGTGAGCTTAGCCCTTACAACCAAATCATGTACTCTATGAATTAGGACTCTCTGGGAAGCAAAGAGCAGAAACACTAACTAAAATAAGTTTAAATATTAATAAAAAAGGGAATCATTTGTGCATGTAGCTGAAAGGGGCAAATCTACTTTCAGAAACAACTACATCTTGGGGTTCATTGTGGTATCAGTACTTTCCGCCTGGCTTCTGCTCAACTCTGCTTCCCTCTTTGGTTTGAGTGCATTTTTTTAACCACATGAAAAGGGCTAGGAAAGATGTTTTCAAATAGATCATCTTCCACTTTCCTTTATCTGTCCAGAAGAATCCACCCTCTTTCTTCCAGTGTCTGCAGTGGATTTTAAGGAAGATCCCAGTTCAGTTTGAGTCATATATCCATTAACAAACCAATCACATGGTCATGAAGACGGCGTACTCTGAGTTCATTCTGGGTGTGGTGGGAGCGGGCACAAGTGTACCAGAATCATGTGGAAGGAGAAAGCAATGGATCTCTAGAAGGTAGCAAAGTGCTGTCATCAGAGGAACAGACTATGGATGCATGGAGAGGGGTGGGGTGAACAACACAACCATTCCAGGCTGCCCTATCCAAACCAAGGGTGATAGATTTTACAGATTCCAGTCATCCCCTGTCCTGAAGCATTCTGCGTGCTAGAATTATCTCTATCATGTCCATGAATGACCTTGGAAGGCTAGGTCTGAGGACTCTTAACGTTCTTTCTATGGCACTGGCTTCCTTCTGAGTCAGGCCCTTTCTCTATATGCTAAACTAGTGTCTATTCTCATCCACTTTTTAAAAATTAATTAATGCAAATCAAAACCACAATGAGGTACCATTTCACACCAGTCAGAATGGCTGCGATCCAAAAGTCTGCAAGCAATAAATGCTGGAGGGGGTGTGGAGAAAGGGGAACCCTCTTACACTGTTGGTGGGAATGTAAACTAGTACAGCCACTGTGGAAAACAGTGTGGAGATTCCTTAAAAAATTGCAAATAGAACTGCCTTATGACCCAGCAATCCCACTGCTGGGCATACACACCAAGGAAACCAGAATTGAAAGAGACACATGTACCCCAATGTTCATCGCAGCACTGTTTATAATAGCCAGGACATGGAAACAACCTAGATGTCCATCAACAGATGAATGGATAAGCAAGCTGTGGCATATATACACAATGGAGTATTACTCTGCCATTAAAAAGAATAAATTTGAATCAGTTCTAATGAGATGGATGAAACTGGAGCCTATTATACAGAGTGAAGTAAGCCAGAAAGAAAAACACCAATACAGCATACTGACACATATATATGGAATTTAGAAAGATAGTAATGATGACCCTGTATGTGAGACAACAAAAGGACACAGACATAGACAATGGACTTTTGGCCTCAGAGGGAGTAGGAGAGGGCGGGATGATCTGGGAGAATGGCATTGAAGCATATATACTATTATGTAAGAAACGAATCACCAGTCTATGTTTGATACAGGATGCAGGATGCTTGGGGCTGGTGTACGGGGATGATCCAGAGAGACGTTGTGGGGTGGGAGGTGGGAGGGGGATTCGGGATTGGGAGCTTGTGTACACCTGTGGTGGATTCATGTCGATGTATGGCAAACCCAATAGAGTATTGTAAAGTTAAATTAAAAAATAAATAAATAAATAAATAAATATTTTAAAAAAAATAATTAATTAATTAATTGGCTGCCCTGGGTCTTCATTGCCAATCTCATCCACTTTTGTTTGTCATTTTAGTGTCCACAAAGAGATTTGTAAGAGTTACACTGACTCGAGCCCATGTAGTGGGCAAAGTGCGTCCAGGGTTGGCCAAGCAAAGAAATGAAGCTTCAGGTCTCCGGTGAGATAGTCCTTAGCCAGAGAGACATCGCAACAGTTTCTGCCTCTAGGAGAAAATGTTATAATATACTCACCGATAAGGCAGATAGCATTGACCTGTTTCTCATTGTACTTTCTTCATTCTATCTATCGGTTATCTTCTGTCACCAATTACACTTGTATACACTCACCATGTGCCAGGTGTCATTTTAAATGCTTTTTACAAACACCAGCTTCTTTATTCCACATAATCTTCATATCCTAACATTTTGTGTCAGAGTTGAGCAAAGAATTTTCCTTCTGCAGGTTTATGAAAATCCTCAAATTGATCCTAAACATTTGAAAGTAATCAATAATTAAAATGAACAATAAGAAACTTGTTCAGTCACTAAGCCATGTCTGATTCTTTGCAAACCCATGGACTGTAGCACGCCAAGCTTCCCTGTCCTTCAACATCTCCCAGAGTTTCCTCAAACTCACGTCCATTGAGTTAGTGATGCCACCCAACCATCTCATCCTCTGTTGCCCTCTTCTATTCCTGCCCTCAATCTTTCCCAGCATCAGAAACTTACCTCAGAGCAGATCAAGGTTACCTCCCTCCTCGACCAAAAAAGAAGAAGAAGAAAATGTTAAATAAGTAAAGAAGGAACAGAATTGGACACGGAACAACAGACTGGTTCCAAAACAGGAAAGAAGTACATCAAGGTTCTATATTGTCACCCTGCAGAGTATATCATGTGAAATGCTGGGCTGGATGAAGCAAAGTTAGAATCAAGATTGCCAGAAGAAATATCAATAACCTCAGATACGCAGATGATACCATCCCTATGGCAGAAAGCAAAGAAGAATTAAATAGCCTCTTGATGAAAGTGAAAGAGGAGAATGAAAAAGTTGGCTTAAAACTCAACATTCAGAAAACTAAGATCATGGCATCTGGTTCTATCACTTGACAGCAAATTGACGGGGAAATAGTGGAAACAGTGAGAGACTTTATTTTGGGGGCTCCAAAATCACTGCAAATGGTGACTGCAGCCATGAAATTAAAAGATGCTTCTTCCTTGGAAGAAAAGCTATGACCAACCTACACAGTATATCGAAAAGCAGAGACATTACTTTACCAACAAAGGTCCATCTAGTCAAAGCTATGTTTTTTCCAGCCATCATGTATGGATGTGAGAGTTGGACTATAAAGAAAGCTGAATGCCAAAGAATTGATGCTTTTGATTTGTGGTGTTGGAGAAGACTCTTGAGAGTCCCTTGGACTGCAAGATCAAACCAGTCAATCCTTAAGGAAATAAGTCCTGAATATTCATTGGAAGGACTGATACTGAAGCTGAAGCTCCAATACTTCGGCCACCTGATGCAAAGAACTGACTCGTTGGAAAAGACTCTGATGCCGGGAAAGATTGAAGGCGGGAGGAGAAGGGGACAACAGATGATGAGATGGTTGGATGGCATCGCCGACTCAATGGACATGAGTTTGAGTAAACTCTGGGAGTTGGTGATGGACAGGGAGGCCTGGTGTGCTGCAGTCCACAGGGTCACAAAGAGTTGGACATGACTGAGTGACTGAACTGAACTGAACTGAAATATGTAGTCCTTGGGTCTTCTGAAAATTATAATTTCAGACAGTCCTCTGAACTATCTTAATGTGATATAAATAAATGGAATTCAATCTTCTAGGTACTAGATACTATGGTAAAAAATGACAAAAAACAAAACAAAACAAAACCAAACCTGTGTGCTTCATTGCTTGGTAGTGTCTGACTCTGTGACNAGTAGGTTGCCATTTCCTTCTCCAATGCATGAAAGTGAAAAGTGAAAGTGAAGTCGCTCAGTCGTGTCCGACTCCTAGCGACCCCATGGACTGTAGCCTACCAGGCTCCTCCGTCCATGGGATTTTCCAGGCAAGAGTACTAGAGTGGGGTGCCATTGCCTTCTCCACAAAAATGAGCTAAATATTTTCAAAACTATGAGTCTGATAGGTGGAGGAAAGATGCTGTTAAAGTCTTGATTATCAGTTGTCTTTTTTTTGGAAACTAAAGTAATGTAAAATAAAATAAATACAAGGAGCCACTCATTCACCAGAAATATCAGAAATAAAAATGATGCTATCCATGTATTTCCTGGTTGTCCATTGGTTAAGACTCAGCACTTTCACTGTGAGGGCCCAGGTTCCGTCCCTGGTTGGGGAACTAAGATCCCACAAGTCATATAGCATGGCCAAAAAAAAAGAAAGAAAGAAAGAAAAATCCAACATTGGCAGGGTTATGAAGAGATAGGCATGTCCATATATTGCTAGTGACTCTTTAGGTTAGTTCAATCATTTGTGTAGTAAAACCATTTAAAAAACCTATTCACCTAACTCTACTCCAAGGATATAAGTTGAAAATTAAAAATTAGGTGTGGGAATTTTTTTAGCTGTAAGATAGTTATTAAAAGAAGCAGAAGTGCAAAATTTAACTGGGAGTTAGTGAAGCAAATTATTTTATTAATATAATGTTGGACCATTATGTTACAACTAAACATCATTTGTGTGTATACTGCATTGATTTAAGGAAGAGTAGATATGAAATAAGTGAGAAAAGACCTTAAAATAGCAATTATTGATTAGTTAAAAATAATTTTTATATAAGGGAAAAGAAGAGCATTTATCAAGGTTATTTTGGTTCGAATGTACACTTGACTATATATATTTGTCACCCAACATGCAGACTTTTCTTACTTAGTACTCTCTTGAATCTCAATATTTTATGGAGATTTTTTACTTTGTGTTGATGGACCACACATGTTATATAAACTCATTTCATTGTACTCAAGAACCTGAAGAACAAGCTTGTTTTGAACTCTTAAATATTACATCCCTCATTTGGACAGTTAACAGGGTATATTAAAACTCCCACAGGGCAGGAATTGGCAATTATAGCAGTAGATGGTGGAAACCAGATTTCATCACAGAGAGCTCAGGGCAGGGTGGCCAAGGAGACTAGCACTAAGTGGGGATAGCTAGAGAAAAGACGCGGAGGCCTTGGTTGCCAGAAGAGCCCTAGAAGGAAGTAACCTCCAGAGAATGATCACACCCACCCTCTACAGGCTTCATTTCCTGCCTAGCAGTTCTGAGAAGGGCTTCTGCTTGGAACTTTCCAGGAATAAGATACACTATCTCCTAGAATGATCCAGCGATCCATTTGGACAACTCCTATTTTGTTTTGTTTTGTTTTTTCCTTTTTGGCCATCATGCAGCTTGCAGAATCTTAGTTCCCTGACCAGGGATCGAAGCTGGTACATCTGCAGTGGAAGCATGGAGTCTCAACCCCTGAACCAAGGACTCAGGGAAGTTCCTGGATACTGCCTTTAATGCACATGCACACGCATGCGCGCACACACACACACACACACACACTTTTAAATATCCTTATTTACACACACACACTTTTAAATATCCTTATTTACGCACACACACACACACTTTTAAATATCCTTATTTATTTATATATTTGGCTGCGCCAGGTCTTAGTTGTGGCACACAGGATCTTTAGTTGTGGCATCTGGGATCTAGTTATCCAACCAGGGATCAAACCTGGGCCCCCAGAATCGGAAGGTCAAGTCTTAGTCACTGGACCACAAGGGAAGTCCTGTGGATAACTCCTTTGAGAGTTGGCTTCATTATGCCAGAGACGTGCCTCTCTTTACTTTCTACCTAATGATCCTGTCTCTCAGTAATCTTGGAGGCTCCAAAGGATGAATCTGATCCCTAGAACAGCTTTGAAAGACAATTTTTATACCTCCTGAGTTTCCAGTTCTCCAGGTTGAACCTTCTCAGGACTTCCAACCATTCTTCGTTTAGCTGCTCTCTTTCCCCCTAGTGACCTTGGTGCTGACCCTTGACTATACAGTAGTTGATCATCATCCCCTTTATAGTGTGCTACCTGGAATCGAGTACAAGGTATGGCAAAAAAAAAAAAAAAAGAACAGTCTGTCATCTCCCTGGGGTTCCTTCTTGTAGTGAAACCAAGAATTGCATTAGCAGAATTGGCATCTATAGTGTTATCATTGATTTCTGTTGAGCTTATCATCAACTAAAACCAGTAAGTAGCATTATTCTCCTTTTTCAACATGTACAGTTGCCAAGCCACATCTTCCACATCCTGCAGTTGTTTACTGGACTTTTGATCTATAGATTTTCAGCTTCTTTCTGAGCAGTTTTCTTAGTGATATCTGCTGTGGGTCACTTCAGTTTTTACAGTGACATGAGGAGGCTTATTAACAGTGTTTGAAATAAATTGAGTTTCTGTACCAAGAGTGGTTTCTTGGTTGATGAGGAGGGATTGGGGAACTTGTCAGTGCCTGTTTTCTGTTCCTCTTCCTTGGTGATATGCAGGGTTCACCTGGAAGGCTTCTGTTCCTCAGACGCTTTGGGTATGTTGGTAGAGACTCAAAAGTAGCCGTTGTTTGCATAAAGAATTTTACATTGATTCCTGGAAGAGGTGCTGAGAGATAGGTTAGTATACCATACCCCCCAAACCCAAATTTTTAGCATTTGGATCTAAGACCTGAGTCAAATAAGAATTGCTTCAGGTCACTGAGCAAACTAGTGATAAGAGGCAGCTTTAGTACCCAGGTCTTCTGACATGCTTTCCTAGTGGCTCAGATGGTAAAGAATCTGCCTGAAATGCAGGACACCCAGGATCCCTGGATTGGAAAAATCCCCTGGAGAAGGGAGTGGCTACCCACTCCAGTATTCTTGCCTGGGAAATCCCTCGGACAGAGGAGGCTGAAAGGCTGCAGTCCATGGGATTGCAAGAGTCAGACACAACTGAGCAATTAACACTTTCACTTTTCACACTTCTGACATGCATAGATATTAACCTTTAAAAAAAAAAAAACAACACAAAACTATTTATTTACTTATTTGGCCTGCTGGATCTTAGTTGTAACACTCAGGATCTTTAGTTGGGGCATGTGGGATCTAGTTCCTTGATCAGGGATTGAACCTGGGCTCCTTGTAACAAGAGCATGGGGTCTTAGCTGCTGGGCCATCAGGGATGTCCTGCATAGAAACTCACTTATCGATTTTACCTGAGTAGCAGCTTTCAACTGTTCACATTAAGATACTTTATAGATTTTCCCGCACCCCAGCCTTCTTATGAGTTTAGTTGCCCCAAGAGCTTAGATGACTCCTTGAATTCTTCCACCATGTGAATAAATGATGCTCTCTTAGATGCTTAGCAAGGTCAGCTCTGGTGGAGAAGTGAGGCAGAATCCTCTCTGGGACTTCCAAGTCCTTTGCTGGCTTTCTGCCAAGCACTTTCTTCATGAGGTTATGTGGTTGGTGGGAGAAAATGAGATCACCCTGGATCACTCAGGTGCCAGGTGGAGGGGGTCTGAAGAATCCCCAGGGACTCGACTTCTGGGAGCACTTGACACAGAGCTGTCTAGTCTCTGGCAACTAATGTTACGTGTCAGGTGGGACAGCATGTTGTGATGGCCCTTGGAGGTCCTGTCTTCTCCCGGGCATCCGAGGCAGCGTATGAGATTCAGGATAGGGAAAAGCACTTTGTAGGCAGGTACCAGTCTGCCAAGTGTCAGAAGGATTTTTATTTGTAATTTTTAATGTTCATGAACCTATTTTTCCTTACTCAATTGCAGATTCCTGGAGGAAGTTGACTCTCTTTTATTAGATATTCCATCACTGCAACTGGCGGTGTATTCAGTGATGTTTCCAGGTTCAGGCAGAGTGTCAGGATGTATGTTTACTGCTTGGCTGCTACCTGGCTGTAGCAGAGCAGGTCCCTTCAGCTTTTGGGGGCGTTGATTCTTTATCTGTAAAATGAGCAGTTTGGAGTGACCTCCAACAGCTCTTTTAGCAACAGACCCTCATATTCTGGGAGCTTACACAGCTCTTGGAATGTATACTTGTAGTGTATGTTAGCGAAGTCCTTGTTGTTCTCTTTTCTGCTGCTTAATTACTAAAGCAAAGTCCACCCAGAGGATACCATCTTCTCTGTCTTTGCTCTGCATGTAATAGGAAGGTTTTCTTCTTCCACTGTCTTTAAAAAAAATTGGCAGATCTGTTAAAAAGGAAGACGGGTGGAAGGGAGATGTTGCAACAGGGCCAGTGGCGGGTACCTGTCATGCTCCTAGTCTTCCTCTGAGCTGCTTTTAGCTCCGTTTCTCAATATTCATGCTGGTTGCAAGAAAAGAGTCCTAGGATGAGGGAGTGAGTATACACCAAAGAGTATAGAATATACCAGAGGTCCTGGCAGAAAGGGAACATCTTTTGTAGCTTTGGGACCTGGTGGAGAGTTTGAGTAGAATCAGATGATCTGGACGGGATTTCTGGACTGCAGAAGGTTCTTACTGTACTGAATGCATAGGAAAAATAGAATGCAGCTTAGGAATATTTAAGTTCCTGTCCTCTAAGAGCTTGCTTTTGGGGAAGATGGATGTAGATAAAATGTCACTATTGTCCGAGGTCCAAGAAATTAGCTCAGTGGAAGGGGCTTTCAATCCCAACCTAAGGCATAGGAAAGACTACCGAGAGGTGCCTGTCTGCGTCTCCTCCCCGCTCCCAAGCAGAGCCTCGCCTTTGTTCTGTCCTGGTGTGCTGGCAAAGTTAGAAACTTGTGAATGCGGCACCGTCGGTCGGTCGGCAAG
>SJYV01052563.1:847914-896040 GCA_006410875.1 Neotragus pygmaeus | reverse complement strand
AAAAAAAAAAAAAAAAGAACAGTCTGTCATCTCCCTGGGGTTCCTTCTTGTAGTGAAACCAAGAATTGCATTAGCAGAATTGGCATCTATAGTGTTATCATTGATTTCTGTTGAGCTTATCATCAACTAAAACCAGTAAGTAGCATTATTCTCCTTTTTCAACATGTACAGTTGCCAAGCCACATCTTCCACATCCTGCAGTTGTTTACTGGACTTTTGATCTATAGATTTTCAGCTTCTTTCTGAGCAGTTTTCTTAGTGATATCTGCTGTGGGTCACTTCAGTTTTTACAGTGACATGAGGAGGCTTATTAACAGTGTTTGAAATAAATTGAGTTTCTGTACCAAGAGTGGTTTCTTGGTTGATGAGGAGGGATTGGGGAACTTGTCAGTGCCTGTTTTCTGTTCCTCTTCCTTGGTGATATGCAGGGTTCACCTGGAAGGCTTCTGTTCCTCAGACGCTTTGGGTATGTTGGTAGAGACTCAAAAGTAGCCGTTGTTTGCATAAAGAATTTTACATTGATTCCTGGAAGAGGTGCTGAGAGATAGGTTAGTATACCATACCCCCCAAACCCAAATTTTTAGCATTTGGATCTAAGACCTGAGTCAAATAAGAATTGCTTCAGGTCACTGAGCAAACTAGTGATAAGAGGCAGCTTTAGTACCCAGGTCTTCTGACATGCTTTCCTAGTGGCTCAGATGGTAAAGAATCTGCCTGAAATGCAGGACACCCAGGATCCCTGGATTGGAAAAATCCCCTGGAGAAGGGAGTGGCTACCCACTCCAGTATTCTTGCCTGGGAAATCCCTCGGACAGAGGAGGCTGAAAGGCTGCAGTCCATGGGATTGCAAGAGTCAGACACAACTGAGCAATTAACACTTTCACTTTTCACACTTCTGACATGCATAGATATTAACCTTTAAAAAAAAAAAAACAACACAAAACTATTTATTTACTTATTTGGCCTGCTGGATCTTAGTTGTAACACTCAGGATCTTTAGTTGGGGCATGTGGGATCTAGTTCCTTGATCAGGGATTGAACCTGGGCTCCTTGTAACAAGAGCATGGGGTCTTAGCTACTGGGCCATCAGGGATGTCCTGCATAGAAACTCACTTATCGATTTTACCTGAGTAGCAGCTTTCAACTGTTCACATTAAGATACTTTATAGATTTTCCCGCACCCCAGCCTTCTTATGAGTTTAGTTGCCCCAAGAGCTTAGATGACTCCTTGAATTCTTCCACCATGTGAATAAATGATGCTCTCTTAGATGCTTAGCAAGGTCAGCTCTGGTGGAGAAGTGAGGCAGAATCCTCTCTGGGACTTCCAAGTCCTTTGCTGGCTTTCTGCCAAGCACTTTCTTCATGAGGTTATGTGGTTGGTGGGAGAAAATGAGATCACCCTGGATCACTCAGGTGCCAGGTGGAGGGGGTCTGAAGAATCCCCAGGGACTCGACTTCTGGGAGCACTTGACACAGAGCTGTCTAGTCTCTGGCAACTAATGTTACGTGTCAGGTGGGACAGCATGTTGTGATGGCCCTTGGAGGTCCTGTCTTCTCCCGGGCATCCGAGGCAGCGTATGAGATTCAGGATAGGGAAAAGCACTTTGTAGGCAGGTGGTCGTACCAGTCTGCCAAGTGTCAGAAGGATTTTTATTTGTAATTTTTAATGTTCATGAACCTATTTTTCCTTACTCAATTGCAGATTCCTGGAGGAAGTTGACTCTCTTTTATTAGATATTCCATCACTGCAACTGGCGGTGTATTCAGTGATGTTTCCAGGTTCAGGCAGAGTGTCAGGATGTATGTTTACTGCTTGGCTGCTACCTGGCTGTAGCAGAGCAGGTCCCTTCAGCTTTTGGGGGCGTTGATTCTTTATCTGTAAAATGAGCAGTTTGGAGTGACCTCCAACAGCTCTTTTAGCAACAGACCCTCATATTCTGGGAGCTTACACAGCTCTTGGAATGTATACTTGTAGTGTATGTTAGCGAAGTCCTTGTTGTTCTCTTTTCTGCTGCTTAATTACTAAAGCAAAGTCCACCCAGAGGATACCATCTTCTCTGTCTTTGCTCTGCATGTAATAGGAAGGTTTTCTTCTTCCACTGTCTTTAAAAAAAATTGGCAGATCTGTTAAAAAGGAAGACGGGTGGAAGGGAGATGTTGCAACAGGGCCAGTGGCGGGTACCTGTCATGCTCCTAGTCTTCCTCTGAGCTGCTTTTAGCTCCGTTTCTCAATATTCATGCTGGTTGCAAGAAAAGAGTCCTAGGATGAGGGAGTGAGTATACACCAAAGAGTATAGAATATACCAGAGGTCCTGGCAGAAAGGGAACATCTTTTGTAGCTTTGGGACCTGGTGGAGAGTTTGAGTAGAATCAGATGATCTGGACGGGATTTCTGGACTGCAGAAGGTTCTTACTGTACTGAATGCATAGGAAAAATAGAATGCAGCTTAGGAATATTTAAGTTCCTGTCCTCTAAGAGCTTGCTTTTGGGGAAGATGGATGTAGATAAAATGTCACTATTGTCCGAGGTCCAAGAAATTAGCTCAGTGGAAGGGGCTTTCAATCCCAACCTAAGGCATAGGAAAGACTACCGAGAGGTGCCTGTCTGCGTCTCCTCCCCGCTCCCAAGCAGAGCCTCGCCTTTGTTCTGTCCTGGTGTGCTGGCAAAGTTAGAAACTTGTGAATGCGGCACCGTCGGTCGGTCGGCAAGCAGAAGTCGAGTCAGCCCGCCCATGTGTACTTTGTACCTTTTTCATTTCTGTCAGTATCAGGCATTCTCACTGTACTTAATCCATAGTGCAGCTGTCACTGAGCTCTGTGACAATGGCTGCTTCTGCCCTAGAGCCGACCCCAGGCTTGGAGCTAGAGGCACGAGCCACTGGAGGTCTGAGTGCCGCCCCTGTCCCCGCAGTTACCATGTCCACGCAGAGACTTCGGGATGAGGACTACCGGGACTACAGCTCCACCGATGCGAGCCCCGAGGAGAGCCCGTCCGAAGGCCTGAACAACTTCTCTTCCTCAGGGTCCTACATGCGTTTTGGGGAAAGCAACAGCACAACGTAAGTAGCTGTTCTGTCTGCCCTAGGGGTGGGAATCGTATTCCCACGTTCTGTTAGTAATGTAATCTCCCTTTGAGTTATTTTTGCCTCCCGATTTTATCAGTTCCCTACTTTACAGATGAGAGTAACACGTAAAGAGATGAAGTGAGTGATGGTGCTGAAATCTGAGCTCTTTGTCAGTTACTCTCGACTGTTTCCTATTCTTTGTTCATTTCACCTGCGTTGGTCACAGAAGGCTGGTGCTAAGGAACAGCCTGAACATAAGAAAAACTTCTAGAGAGAACACTCTTTTAATTTAGAACCTTGGGTCATCTGTGCTAGAAGCTTCAATAACTCCAAGTCCAGTACAGACAGTCCTTTGCAAAGTCTTCCCCAGACTTCTGTCCCCATCACCAAACAACCAGGGCATTTGACAAAATAAATAGGAAGAGGGAAGAATAACGTCTCCTGCACTATGCCCTCCTCCAGGAGATCCTCCCAACCCAGGAACTGAACCCAGGTCCCTTGCATTACAGGTGGATTATTTACTGTCTGAGCCACCAGGGAAGCCAGATCTTCCCGACCTAGGAATTGAAGTGGGGTCTCCAGGGATGGGGGAGCCTGGTAGGCTGTCGTGTATGAGGTCGCACAGAGTTAGATACGACTGAAGCAACTTAGCAGCAGCAGCAGCAGCTCCTGCATTGCAGACAGATTCTTTACCAGCTGAGCTCCCAGGGAGGTCCTAAAAGATTCAAAACGTTGGTAAAGAAGAGGGAACTTCCCTGGTACTCCAGTGGTTAGGACTTCGCTTTCCAATGCAGGAGGTGTGTGTTCGATCCCTGGTCAAGTAACTAAGGTCCCTCGTGCCTCGCTGCCAAAAAATCAAAACATGAAACATAAGCAATATTGTAACAAATTCAGTAAAGACTTAAGAAAAATGAGCCACATCAAAATAAATAAATAAAACCTTTAAAAAGAAAGAGAAGAGGTGATTTGCTTTGTATGCCCTTAGGAGGGCTTACGCCTTATCTCTGGAAACTGAATCCCAAGTCTCATCTGGGTTAGTTTGGCCCTCGGTGGGCCTCAGTTTTTCCAAATATAAGATTGAGGACCCCCGTGTGCAGCTATGCTGATTGACTCTTCAAATGAGAAGATTCAAAAGAGGGTTTTCTACTCCACTGAGTTGTCTAGTTCATTTTTGAAATCAGCAGAGCCCTAACATTTTCTCTGGACCACAGCACCCCATCTTCTGCGGCCCTTCTGTTTATTCCGCAGGCTTTACCATCACCCTCTGTGTGTTCCTTTGGGTGTTGGGTGTGACTCACTGAGGGATCCATTATGTCCTTGACTCACTGTCCCCTGTGACTGCCCAATGAGACCACGTGAGCTTCTCTTGGAACTCATTACTGCTAAAACCGCCTGGCTGCAGTCTTTCCTGGTGCATAGCATTTTCTCTAGTGAACTCCAAACTAGAGGAGATGGTCTGCCCACATTATAAGCCCCTCTCCACCTCTAGCTGGTTTTCTGCCCATAAAGGTTCCATCTCCATAGCTTCTTTCTCCTGTGGCATGCTACTGTAGATTTCCCCATATGCTTGCAGTGTTAGTTGATGGAAAAGATTGCTTAGGCCCCAAGCAGCAGCAGTGAGGACTATCTTTCCTCTCTCTTCCCTAACCTTACCTGCCTATGTGACTTCCCCCAGGTGGAAGGAGTGTCAAATGCAGCCAATACCATGTGATGGCTTCTCTTCAGAAGTCACTCTGGTTACTGTAAAATGCTTCTTCCAAGCTTCTCTCTCTAGTTCTCTTTCCAGTTTTTGCTCCTTGTTCTGAGACATCAGCTTGTCTATGCAGTGCTTGTCATATGGGGTCTAGATTTTCCTTTTTAGAGGGATTCCTCTAAAGTTCACAGCCAATCATCATCTAGCCAACATCAGGATTGGTAACTCATAGGTTTTGTCATGCTGAAGACAATGCATGGCTGTTAGCTCTTCTAAATCTCTCTTTTTTTTCATGTTGGGTTATAACTAATAGTCAACGCCAAATTATCTCCCATTGTTTGCTGGAAATTGACCGATTGAAATGTTTGATCAATGTTCTCTTGGCCTTGCTTGGGGATGTACTTTTTCTGAGAGCCTATCCTGCCCTGGTATTGTGAAACAAGGTAGGTGACCCGGGAAAGCCCCTCTGTAAGTGATCGCAGGTGTCACAAACCCATCACAAGTGGTGCAGGGAAAAGTACTCCTTTGGGACTTGGAGGATTGGTTAAGTACTTGCCTGCGGCCTGGATCCCCAGAAGCGTTGCATGTAGAAATGTGCCAGTTATGATTAAGTATAAGCTGATTTGGGACCTAGTTAGCTCTACAGGTGAGAATTGATAGGGACAAGTTTTTGAGCTGGGTTCCTGTTTTCTGGGGATTTACTCCACCATGTTATCTAATTTGCTAAGGAACAAAGTATATGGAAAAAACACATGGAACAAAGTACAAGAAACAAAGTATTTGCATGCACACCAGGCTCTTCTAGGGATTAGGACTCAGTAAGAATCCCCAGTCATGGATGCAAATAGGAGCCCCAGGTGCTTCCATGATAATGTGTTTGGTGAGGTTAATTTCCTAACCCTGCAAATTATCAAGCTGTTGACTGCTTTGATGACGGCCACAGATTTTACTCTTTCGGGCAAAGTTTTCTTGCTGCCCTGTTGAGCTACATTATACTGCTCTTGACCGAGCTTTGATACTTTTTCCCCCAGGCTGGCAGGCTGAGAAACCAGTTGACTGAAACTGGTCTTCAGTAGATTATCTGGAGTTGCCATTTGCAAAGTATGGTCTTCAGACCCTTTGGGAGTCCCAGGACCATTTTAAGAAGCCCACGAAGTCAGAACTGTTTTCACAATAATACTAGATGTTATTTGTCTTTTCACTGTGTTGACATTTGCACTGATGGTTCAGAAGCAACGATGGGTAAAATTGCTGGCACCTTAGCGTGCATCAACGGAGAAGGCAATGGCACCCCACTCCAGTACTCTTGCCTGGAAAATCCCATGGATGGAGGAGCCTGGTGGGCTGCAGTGCATGGGGTCGCTAAGAGTCGGACACGACTGAGCGACTTCACTTTCACTTTTCACTTTCATGCATTGGAGAGGGAAATGGCAACCCACTCCAGTGTTCTTGCCTGGAGAATCCCAGGGATGGAGGAGCCTGGTGGGCTGCCGTCTGTGGGGTCGCACAGTCGGACACGACTGAAGTGACTTAGCAGCAGCAGCAGCAGTGTGCATCAAGGAGGTAACGCCAAATTATGCTCATCATTGTTGTATTTTTCACTTAAGCATGTCCTTGATGAAGCAGTCATATCACTAGTTTTATGAAATCTTGGCCCTTCAGTCCAGAATATCTTGTTACTGTTCTGTGTGACAAAATGGAAAGTGCACATGGGAGCTGCTCTTGGAGCTTGTTACTGGTAAGGCCCCCTGGCTGCAGTCTTCCCTGGGGCGTGGCATTTTCTCCAGTGAACTCCAAACTAGAGGAGACGGTCTGCCCACATTATAAGCCCCTCTCCACCTCTAGCTGGTTCTACTGAGTTGTCTGAACAACTAGGAAACTGTAGGTGGTTCAGATCTGACTGCTTGGCAGATATTTTCTTGAAAATGGAAGTAATGAGGCCGTCACCTCAGGAAAAACTATTAAGGGACTTCCCTGGTGGTCCAGTGGTTTAAATGTTGCCTCTCAGTGCAGGGGGCACGAGTTCAATCCCTGGCTGGGGAACTACGATCCCACATGCCGCAGGTGCAACTAAACCAGCATGCTGCAGCTAGAGAAAGCTCTCGGGCCACAGTGAAGATCCAGCACAGCCAAAAAAAAAACCCAGTACTATATGTTGCTGCTGCTAAGTCGCTTCAGTCGGGCCAGACTCTGTGTGACCCCATAGATGGCAGCCCGCCAGACTCCCCTGTCCCTGGGATTCTCCAGGTAAGAACACTGGAGTGGGTTGCCAATTCCTTCACCAGCAATGAAATTTGAGCATTTGAGCAAAATCAGAAAAAATAAACTCGTATCCTACACTGTGACCTTGACAGCTTCCCTTTACCTAAAGACTTGTCTAGTGAGATTAGGGATGATACTAATGAATGTGATTTTTTTTAATGTCGTTTAATGAAATGTGCCAGCATTTTAAAGATCCATGTAGCTCAGGGAACCCGTATCTCCCATATGGCCAAAGTGTGATGTTGGGAAATTGTGTGTGAGTAAAAGATCTATTTAAGGAGCAAGATTACCAGTGTATTTTCACATAGTAGAGTATGAAAAGGTCAGATTCCACATTACAGCTAACTCCTAAGAAACTATGTGTGTCCAGTTTTGATGTAGTATCAAATAAAAAATATCACAGTTGCCTAAACAGGCTATTCAGATACATTCTAACTACATATCTGTGTGAGGGCAGATTTTCTTCAGGGACTTCCATCAAAGCAATGTATCTTAAGAGGTTGAATGCAGAAGATAATCCAGGTATCAAACAAGACATTAAAGAGATTTGCAAAAAAAGTAAGATAGTGCACTTCTCACATTTTATTTTTTTGGAAAATAGAGTTACTTTTTGTTAAAAATTGGTTATTAACATGTAGTAAGTTTATTGTTATTNAGTCGGACACGACTGAGCGACTTCACTTTCACTTTTCACTTTCATGCATTGGAGAGGGAAATGGCAACCCACTCCAGTGTTCTTGCCTGGAGAATCCCAGGGATGGAGGAGCCTGGTGGGCTGCCGTCTGTGGGGTCGCACAGTCGGACACGACTGAAGTGACTTAGCAGCAGCAGCAGCAGTGTGCATCAAGGAGGTAACGCCAAATTATGCTCATCATTGTTGTATTTTTCACTTAAGCATGTCCTTGATGAAGCAGTCATATCACTAGTTTTATGAAATCTTGGCCCTTCAGTCCAGAATATCTTGTTACTGTTCTGTGTGACAAAATGGAAAGTGCACATGGGAGCTGCTCTTGGAGCTTGTTACTGGTAAGGCCCCCTGGCTGCAGTCTTCCCTGGGGCGTGGCATTTTCTCCAGTGAACTCCAAACTAGAGGAGACGGTCTGCCCACATTATAAGCCCCTCTCCACCTCTAGCTGGTTCTACTGAGTTGTCTGAACAACTAGGAAACTGTAGGTGGTTCAGATCTGACTGCTTGGCAGATATTTTCTTGAAAATGGAAGTAATGAGGCCGTCACCTCAGGAAAAACTATTAAGGGACTTCCCTGGTGGTCCAGTGGTTTAAATGTTGCCTCTCAGTGCAGGGGGCACGAGTTCAATCCCTGGCTGGGGAACTACGATCCCACATGCCGCAGGTGCAACTAAACCAGCATGCTGCAGCTAGAGAAAGCTCTCGGGCCACAGTGAAGATCCAGCACAGCCAAAAAAAAAACCCAGTACTATATGTTGCTGCTGCTAAGTCGCTTCAGTCGGGCCAGACTCTGTGTGACCCCATAGATGGCAGCCCGCCAGACTCCCCTGTCCCTGGGATTCTCCAGGTAAGAACACTGGAGTGGGTTGCCAATTCCTTCACCAGCAATGAAATTTGAGCATTTGAGCAAAATCAGAAAAAATAAACTCGTATCCTACACTGTGACCTTGACAGCTTCCCTTTACCTAAAGACTTGTCTAGTGAGATTAGGGATGATACTAATGAATGTGATTTTTTTTAATGTCGTTTAATGAAATGTGCCAGCATTTTAAAGATCCATGTAGCTCAGGGAACCCGTATCTCCCATATGGCCAAAGTGTGATGTTGGGAAATTGTGTGTGAGTAAAAGATCTATTTAAGGAGCAAGATTACCAGTGTATTTTCACATAGTAGAGTATGAAAAGGTCAGATTCCACATTACAGCTAACTCCTAAGAAACTATGTGTGTCCAGTTTTGATGTAGTATCAAATAAAAAATATCACAGTTGCCTAAACAGGCTATTCAGATACATTCTAACTACATATCTGTGTGAGGGCAGATTTTCTTCAGGGACTTCCATCAAAGCAATGTATCTTAAGAGGTTGAATGCAGAAGATAATCCAGGTATCAAACAAGACATTAAAGAGATTTGCAAAAAAAGTAAGATAGTGCACTTCTCACATTTTATTTTTTTGGAAAATAGAGTTACTTTTTGTTAAAAATTGGTTATTAACATGTAGTAAGTTTATTGTTATTTTAAATTAATATATATTTTTAAGTTTCTTGGTTTAATTTATAAAATATATATATGTGTATATGCACATATATACAAAATATGTGTGTGTGTGTATATATATATATATATATATATATATCAGCAGCTATAATCCATATAAGCAAAAACTATGTGGGGTCCTCAATAATTTATAAGTACATAAAAGGGTCCTAAGGCCAAAAAAGTCTAAGAACTATGATTTGCTAGGCTTATTTTTCCCTCTTACCCCCATAGTTAAGATTCTCTAGTCCATGGAATGGATACTGTGATAACTCATATGGTTTTGAGTAATCCCAGCTCATGGCCATTGGTGAAAAGCTTAGTTTTGAAAGTCCTTTTGGTACAGTGGATAGGAATCTGCCTGACAGTGCATGATCTATGGGTTTGATTCCCTGGTCCGGGAAGACTCCACATGCCTGGGGACATCTGAGCCCATGCGCCATAACAGCTGAAGCCCGCGCGCACAGACCCTGTGCTCCGCAACGAGAGGAGGCACCACAATGAGAAGCCTGTGCCCCACAGTGAGGGTAGCCCCCACTCTCTGCAACGAGGGAAAGCCCGAGCGTGTCAACGAAGGCCCCCACCCCCAAAAATAAATGCATTGATTGTTTTAACAAAGAATAATTTTGGTCGATTGCTTAGAGCCCCACTGTTTCAGAGTTGAAGTGTGCTGTTCTGGTCCAGTCCTCTCATATGAGATGATAGGCCCAGAGGAGGGAAGGGGATTTTCATGATGAATTAATGGCAAAATCGGGGCTGGAGGGATCTGATCTCCTATGAAACCCAGCCCAGAGGTGTTTTGGGGAGGCCTCCGGTAGGCAGGTAGTTTTGGTGAAGTGCTTACCTTTGCCTTTAAGTGGATTAAACATTTGCCAAGATAGAAATTTGACTGGTCCATCATTCTGCTCATAACCTCCTAGTCACTGGCCCTTGATAATGGAGGAGTCACCCCTGGACCCTTGCCATCTCTTAGTTTCGTCCAGGAGAGCACTTGCCTCTTCTTGTTAAGACTTGAAGCAGTTTCCTTGATCTTGCATGAGAAACTTGCAGACAGTAGGAAGGTCAAGAGATTTTTTTCATGGAGGTAGAGGGAGAAAGGTTACCGAGAGTAAAGTTCCTTTCCAGAGAGTGTAGACAGATCTTATTTATTATGGTTCTTACAAGTTAATGGGCTTCCCTGTTGGCTCAATGGAAAAGAATTCGCCTGTAACGCAGGAGACCCTGGTTTGATCCCTGGGTTGGGAAGATCCCTTGGAGAAGGAAATAGCAACCAACTCCAGTGTTCTTGCCTAGGAAATCCCATGTAGCTCCCTGGCAGGCTACAGTCCATGGGGTCGCAAGGGTCAGACACAACTTAGTGACTAAACCACCACCAGAAGATAACACATGATTTGCTTTCAGTTTCTACTAAATTGCAGTTTGAAAGACATGTGTGGAAGCATTGTTTAGGAGGTATTTAGGTTTTATGTGGAAAAGAATTTTCAGACAGTGCCAGGGACCAAATCTTGAGGAAGTCTGGGGCAAAGTGGTATCATGTTTGATCTTTTTCATGTGTCTGCCTTATTTTCCTGCAGACTTTATTAGTTTCTAGAGACTAAAGTTAACGTCTGATCCATGCAGTTTCCACCATTGCATTAACAGTGTTTTACACGTTATAGATGGTGTTTGTTGAGTGAGAAAATAATGACACATGAGAGGCTTTCCAGTTGCAGCTTGTGAGGGACCTCTTAAGGCAGAAGGATAAATTAGGTGACTGTCTGAAGAGGGCTTCTCCAACCTTAGGACTCTATGGCATTTGACTTTTTTTTAAAATACACAATACACCAGGGACTGTGGGACCATATGACTTTTACTCTGTTCACATTACATAAAACTTTCTGATAGGGATTTGGGGCTTCTATTTTGTTATTTCCCCTGTTCTTTACTCACAGCAATGTGTCTGTCCTTCACAGTTATGCTTGGAATCCTCTGTTGGAATTCTGGATCTGAGTCTTTATAGTGGAAAGTTCCTGGGTGAAAACCAATACACCAGGAGCAACACCATACTGTCCCTCTGGTCTAATCTCTAAGCAAGGTGGACTCAGAGATGCCTCGGGGAATGGACATTATAGCCCAGTGACTAGGAGAATGGGCTGGGGGGCTAGACAGCCTGGGTTTGAATCCAGTTTCACACTCTGGTGTATGACCTTGAACAAGTTGCTTCATCCTGTGTAAAATGAAGTTAATACCTATCTCATAGTGTTATTCTGGGCTTCCCTGGTGGCTCGGAGGTAAATAATATGCCTGCCATGCTGGGAATGAATGAGATGATTCATGAAGGCACTTAGCTCAATGGTAAGTACTCAGTAAATGTTACCTCTTGTTATTGTTGACCTGCCCTTTTCTGCCTTATTCCCACTTCAGATGGTTCCAGACCCTGATCCACCTGCTAAAAAGCAACATTGGCACAGGACTCCTGGGGCTGCCTCTGGCGGTGAAAAATGCAGGCATCTTGGTAAGGGTCTGCATCGGTTCAAGGAAATATTGTGACAAATTTTAGGAGATGGTGCGTCTGTGTGTGTTTAATTTACTTCATATAAAACATTTTGAAATGGGAAGCTTTTTTTTTCAAATGCAGTTGAGAAAAAGCAGAGTTCAGATTTATTCATCTAAAGGTATGTTTTGAGGATCTGCTGTGTGCCAGGCACTGTTCTAGATTCTTAAGACTATTATGAGTGAGTGAAACAAATAAAGATTCCTGCCCTCATGGAGGCTACTTGAGGTAAGGAGGAGGTCCTGGCCATTTCCATCAATAACATTAACTAAAGAATAACAGAATTCTGTCCATTTTCCATAGTCTTTCCATGCCCTGCCCTTAGATGGACAACTCTAAAAATCTTATCTTTTTCCTTTCTTGATTCTCCCCCTGATAGACTGCCTGTCCAGAGCCATTCTGCTTTCTTTCAAAGTTGGAGATAGGGGATTTCCTGGCAGTCTGTTGGTTAAGCCTGTGCTTCCACTGCAGCTCTGCAGGGGGCACTGGTTGAAACCCTGACTGGGAGCTAAGACCCTGCATGGCTTGAGGCCAGGAAGAAAAAATTCTTAACTGAATAAAAATGAAAATACAACATATCAACTTAAAAAAATTATATGGGAAAAGTAAAAATAAATAAAATAAAGTTAGAGGTAGCTGAGAGGATGGACGTGTCCTCCACTAAAGACTGGCCTGTGCCGTTACTCTAGACAGAACTCGCCCCCTCCCACAGCCCTTAGCCTGTCTGTTCTTCCCAGACAGTCCCAGGAGCCTTCTATTCTGCTGAGTAGGCAGCAGTCTCAGACAGCCTAGTCTATGTCGTTCTCCTCAGGGAGATTAATTGTCTAGAAGGCCTACTGAGGTTCAGAGGATGCCCTTCCTGCGCAACTAATCTGTGAGAACGTTTTGTTTCTCGAATGCCCTGCCGGAAGTTCTGTCATTGGAAGGTACCCTAGTCACGTTTTGATCATGTGCAAATTCCATTCTAACCCTGATTGCCTGTCTCTCCCTCCCTGGCCCGCAACGCCTGTCCACAGATGGGTCCCCTCAGCCTGTTGGTGATCGGCCTCGTGGCTGTGCACTGCATGAGTATCCTAGTGAAGTGCGCTCACCACTTCTGCTACAGGTGAGAGTGTTCCACGCACCTCTTGAGTGACAGGCTGTCCTCCCAGCTTCCGTTACCAGCGCCGGAAGTGAGCGCTCAACACACATCACTCGTGACTCTGTGCTAGCTGAAGGTGGCCGCTCGTTAATGGCCTTTCGCTGGCAGTTTCTGTGCCCTTTTTTAGCTTATTGTCACCTGTCACATGGGCTTCCTGGATGGCTCAGTGGTAAAGAATCCACCTGCCACTAGAGTAGGCACAGAAGACATGGGTTTGATCCCTGAGTCGGGAAGATCCCCTGAAGGAGGGCATGGCAAGCCACTCCAGTGTTCTTGCCTGGAAAATACTATGGGCAGAGGAGCCTGGCGGGCTCCAGTCCACGGGGTCCCAAAGGGCCGGACGTGACTGAGTAAGGACACACGGTATGTCCTCTGTACACTAACTTATAACCAGTGTGCAGAGACCATATTCTAGCTTTATGTGCTTTGTAATATGCACCCCACTGAAAAGATTTTACCAGATGATTGCCTGATTATAAGGAAAGTAACTGTCCCATTGACTTCAGACTTACGCTCCTTGAAAGCATCAGACTGAGGACTAGGTGGTGTGTCTGGGGTGGCAGATGGGAACCCACTCAGGTCTCTGTGAGCTCCGTTGGTCCTGTCATTGTCTGACCCCACACTGTGCCCTTCCCCGCCCTGCTTCCTCCCAGACTGAACAAGCCTTTTGTGGACTATGGGGATACAGTGATGTATGGCCTGGAAGCCAGCCCCGTTTCCTGGCTCCGGAACCACGCGCACTGGGGAAGGTAACGGGTTTCCTTCTTCTTTGCAGCTGTGGCTGCCCGGTGTGGGGGTCTTCAGATAGGGTGAAGAGGGGTGGAAGACCATGTCGCTCGGGGGAAGAACATTGCTTGGGCTCAGCTCTGCCAGTGCTCGTTTGTGTGACCTTGAGCTGTGTGACCACTCCTCTCCCTGGGCCTCAGTTTCCTCGTTGGTAAGACACGAGGGCACTGGCCTGAAGGTAGCTAAGGGCTCTTCCAGCTTTGACAGCCTGTGACCAGTGATGGTATTTTATCCCCTCTTGGTCGATCTGAACACATTCTTGTAAGTGGTACAAAGCAATTCCCGGTATAGGGAGGATGGTTTCTCCAGATTACATGGTCCTGGCTCTCCAGGAGAAGGAGAAAGGGGTGTGGGAGATCTGTTGAGAACAAGAGGTCAGGAATAGGGTATACCAGTAGAGAGAGTATCAGGAACTAGGAATGCACTGCAGGGGGCCTGAGGGGGAGGAGCCTCAAAGATGCTCTTGTCCACTGTGCCAGTGAGAAGCGCACTTGATAGGTGCTTTCAGGGCTGGGCACTGGGCAGGAGAAGCAGGGCTTCAAGGGGGAGGTGAGAGGAATTAGAGCAAAAGGGTGTTTTAGGGAAAGAGATGTTTCAGGAGCTGACGTGGGAGGTGTTTGGAAATTTCTCCTTCTGGTAATTCTTCAGACACCTGGAGAGAAGTATTCTACTGTTTGTTTACCATTTGAGGCAATGGTACATTTTGATGTAGAAAACTGATAACATCCAAGGCTGGATCCTTTTTTTTTTTTCAATGTTCATTTATTTGGCTACATTGGGTCTTAGTTGCAGCATGCAGGCTCTCCATTGCAGTGCATGGGTTTAGTTGCCCTAGGACAAGTAGGATCTTAGTTCTCTGACCAGGAATTGAACCAGAGTCCCCTGCATTGCACAGCAGATTCTTAGACACTAGATCACCAAAGAAGTTCCCCTGACCTTTTTTTTAAACTGAATCATATTAATGTTCTCCAGAAAAACTCCTTTTTGTGATCATAGGGAGACTTTTACCTTTACACATAGTAAGCTTCCTCCTGTGATGCAGGTTTCTGTAATTCTTTCAGCAAAATCATTTTCTGTGCCTGCAGAAGCCAAGTTGCCAAGTGACCCCTGTTGGTTGGTTGGTTGTTGGCTGAGTCTTTCTTCTCCTCTTTCCTTTCTTTTTCTGCATCTCTGTTTTTTCTCTCTCCTCCTTCTCTTTTTCTCTCTCTCCCAATTCCTTGCCCTCTTTTTCTTTCCTCCCTTCCTCCCTACTTCCCTCCCTCCTTTCCTTCCTTCCTTTAATAAAATTAATGTGTGCTCATGGTGAAAAAAACCCAGCAGCAACAACAACTTTTTTTAACAAGATAGAAAAACATAAAGTGAAGAGTAAAAGTATAGTCAGAGTTGCATGAATATTCTCCTGGAATTTTCTGAGTATGTAAAAACATATACAGATTCCTTACATTTTTTATACTAATTACCATACTATGCATTCTGACTGGAAACTCGGTGGGATTTTCTTTTCCCTTAAAGGTCTTCAGACATTTCTGTTTTGGCACACGTACATTTAACATATTCTTTTTACCTGCTGTGTACTGTTCCATCTAAAATGGCCTATAATTTAAGCATTTTCCCTTTGATGACCCATTAGGTTGTCACTAGCTGCTGTTGTAACTGTGCTTAAACCACAGCCGGTTTTGATACATCTCTTTCCATGTCCTTATGTTAGAGTCAGCTGGTTTTTTGATCCAAGTTATAGAAAGAGACTGTGAAGGAGGTCCGCTTCTTGGGCTCTTATGCTAAGGCCCCCTGTAGCTTTAGGACAAACATGATGAAATGGGACAAGTGAGCCACAGGGAAGGGGTACCCAAGGGACGGGCAGTGGTCCTTGTGTGTGCTCCACTCTGGCCAGTGCAGTCTCAGGACTGTCTCAGGCCTGCCTGACTGCATGTAGCATTCCTGGCATGCAGCCAGGAAGGTGTTCTCGGGAATCACACAGATAGTGCCTCCTTTACCTTCTTCCAGGGCTCTAGACCAGTGACACACTTTCTCCTCTTATCAGGGCACACTCATCCTTGTAACCTGATGGGAGGGTCTGTGATGACTTGGGAAGAAGCACTGTTCAAACTCCCATCTCTCTGGCTGTCTTACTTTCTATTGTTTGATCTTTTATCTTCTTTCTTCCCCACCCACAGGTGCATTGTGGACTTCTTCCTAATCATCACGCAGCTGGGATTCTGCTGTATCTATTTTGTCTTTCTGGCTGACAACTTTAAACAGGTAGGTCCTAATGGAAAGAATGGCAAGAGATGAGTGGGCTTTCTGTTTAGGATCCCTCCCAAGCCAATTTTGTTCAGCACGAGAATTGAGATCTTAACACTTTACATAGAACAGGGTCAGCGTCGTTTGATTTTATTTAAAGACCTGGGACATCGAGAAACCTCAAGATGTCTTGCTGTCCTCTTGTCTGTATTTTTTATTATTTATTTATGGCGGTGCTGGGTCTTTGCTGCTGCGCACAGGCTTTCTCTAGTTGCAGCGAGTAGGGGCTGTTCTTTAGTGGTGGTGTTCGGGCTTCTCATTGTGATGGCTTCTCTTGTGGTTTGTGGGCTGTAGAGCACAGACTCAGTAGTTGCAGTGCATGGGTCTAATTGCCCCATGGCATGTGGGATCTTCTTGGACCAGGTATCAAACCCATGTCCGCTGTGTTGGCAGGTGAATTATTAACCAGTGGACCACCAGGAAAGTCCTTTCTTGGCTTTAGGTACGATGTGATCAATCCCAGCTCTGACAGTTGGGTTGCTAATAATTAGGAAGATCTCTGAAGATGGTTCCATGACCACTGACTTCCTATACGACTTTGTTCACGCACTGAGCGTTTAGCCTAGAACCCCTTCCGGTGGGAGGGTCACTGGCCTTTGTCATTTGAGAGGCTGTCTCTGTGTGTCCTCTCCATTCTAGGTGGTAGAAATGGCCAATGGGACCACCAGCAACTGCCACAACAACGAGACGGTGATCCTGACACCCACTCTGGACTCGAGACTCTACATGCTCACATTCCTGCCGTTCATGGTGCTGCTGGTGTTCGTCAGGAACCTCCGAGCCCTGTCCGTCTTCTCCCTGTTGGCCAATATCACCATGGCAGTCAGCCTGGTCATGATCTACCAGTTCACTGTTCAGGTAGGAGCCCAGCCTTCTCACTGTGTCTTATAAATAATCAGAGATAGAAAGTGAGGGAGTGAGAATAAATAGGGGTGTCACTTACAAGCGGTGTGCTTAGCTTAGGGCTTCTTAGCGTGGATGCTGTTGACACTTGGGCCGGATAATCTTTGTTGCGGGGGCTGTCCTGTGCATCACGGGGTGTTTGGCAGCAGCCTGGTCTCTGCCCACTAGGTGCCAGTAGCAACTGCTCCCCAAGTTGTGACAGCCAAAAGTGTCTCTAGATGTTGCCCAGCATCTCCAGGGAAGGCAAAACCGCTCCCACTGAAATCGCTAGTTTAGACTTTTTCCCAGTTAGATGATAATATATGATCATTGTATAAGATTGGAAAATAGAGAAAATATTAAGATGACTCTTAAATATTAAATTATAAGATGTATGTTTTTATTCTAAGTAATAGAAGAATCATGATATAATATAATAAGGAATATTGTATTATTATTTTACCCCTCCAGTTTTGTGTTTATTTGTCAGAATTCTAGATCCGGTGATCATTCTCCCTCATGTAGCCCATGTGGTTAAGTCTGTGGGGTGGTGCAGGAGAGGACATCTGTGTATGGATGGGTAGAAGATCAGGCTGAGGATCTTATTTTTATTTCCATGTTTCCCTTCTATTTTATTTTTTTAACTTTGTATTTTATATTGGAGTATGGTTGATTAGCAGTGTTGTGTTAGTTCCAGGTGTATAGCAAAGTGATTCAGTTATATACATGTGTATTCTTTTTCAAATTCTTCTCCCATTTTGGTTGTTACATACTATTGAGCAGAGTTCCTTGTGCTATACAGTAGGTTCTTATTGGTTGTCCACTTTAAATGTAGCATTGTGTACCTGTCAGTCCCAAACTCCCTAACTGTCCCTCCCCCACCACCCTTTAAAAGGATAACTTTAAAGAAAGATTTTTGTTTGTCTAGTTGCCAGGTTGTGTCCAACTCTTTGCGACCCCATGGACTGCAGCACTCCAGGCTTCGTTGTCCATCATCTCCTGATATTGAATGTAATTCCCCAAACAACTTATCAGCACGTGCTCGTTAAAATACAGACAACATAAGTACCTATGAGCAGCATGTCCCATCCTGAATCTCCTCCACTCTGGGACTGGCTACATGTGTTTCTAGGTCCTTTCAATGGGTTTACATATTGTATTCCTATGTAGAGAAATATAGAAAACAAAAATTGGTGTTGTGTTTTTTAACATAATTCTAAAAATTATTATATATAGTGTTTATTTACCTTAGTTTTTTTCTATAACAGTTTTTTCTTTCTCAGAAAGCTTTCCATGTTGATATATCTATTTTTACCTCTTCTTTAAAAATTATTAAATAGTATCTCAGAGAATAAATGTGCCATAGTTTTGTAGTTTATTTAACCAGTCCCCAGTCAGTGGCCTGTCAATTCATGTATCACCTTAGTGTTATTTCAGTATTATGATAGTATCCTTACGCTTATCTTTTTGTGGACATGTATAAATACTTCTCCATGTATTTATATAATATATGCATACAAAGGAGCTGGAGGTACACTTGCTGGAGAGTATACACTTTAGAATTTTTTATACTGCCAGGTTGCTTTTTCCAAAAGCCGTTTACCAATTTTACAGACTCTTTTCCACAGTTCATAAGCATCCCATGCTAACCATACTGGATGTATCAATCTTTTTAATTTGGGCCAGTCTGACAGGTGACTGTAACCTCATTTTCACAGCCTGCATAACAGTGACCCAGTTACCCACTGATGAGGTTCCCAGGAAAACAGGGGAGTATAAAATGCAATGACTTTGTATACTGAGGAAATGACATAATGAATTTAGATAAACACTGTGGTCAGTGAGCATTCTCTGTTTTTTCCTTCAGATGGGTGGCAGATAGAGACTCTTCTCCTGTAGAACTATTTTCTAAAGCATAAAATAGACAGCTTTCTGTGTTCTATTTTTTTTAATGGACTGGAAGGAGGACCTGTAGACACATGAATGACCGTTTCTAGAGAGTTTCTTCCCCTATCTATGGCCCATTAAGTTAACACAAGGAAACATAAATAAATGTATGATTTAATTTTACAATTAGAGATCTCAGTCGGTGCTTAGGACATGCTGCAGTGAACACTTTCAAAGACACAGGAAGTGAGGCCAGTTCACGTAGACACCACATTTAATTTCATACCACTGCAGATAGCTGGGCTGGTCGTTGCGATTGGAGGACAGGGATGGAAGTACAGGGTCCATAGCATCTCAGTCCCAGCTGAGAGAGGTGTCTGTCCAGAGGTCTGTCTGTGCCTGGTACAACCTGTGCTTTCAGACGAGGCAGCCCTGCTGAGGCCCGAGAGCAATTCTGAGCCTGCCTCTGGGCTCAGTGGGGAGGAGTGTTATGACCCGGGAGTGCTCTCTACCGGGGCTGGAGAGGGGAGAATGTGGCCTGGCTGGGTGGCCAGCAGCTTCTTGTTGGCGTGGCACATGGCTAAAGCTGTCCCTCTGGTTGTNACATCTAGATGTGTATAAGAGACAGGTTCATAAGCATCCCATGCTAACCATACTGGATGTATCAATCTTTTTAATTTGGGCCAGTCTGACAGGTGACTGTAACCTCATTTTCACAGCCTGCATAACAGTGACCCAGTTACCCACTGATGAGGTTCCCAGGAAAACAGGGGAGTATAAAATGCAATGACTTTGTATACTGAGGAAATGACATAATGAATTTAGATAAACACTGTGGTCAGTGAGCATTCTCTGTTTTTTCCTTCAGATGGGTGGCAGATAGAGACTCTTTTCCTGTAGAACTATTTTCTAAAGCATAAAATAGACAGCTTTCTGTGTTCTATTTTTTTTAATGGACTGGAAGGAGGACCTGTAGACACATGAATGACCGTTTCTAGAGAGTTTCTTCCCCTATCTATGGCCCATTAAGTTAACACAAGGAAACATAAATAAATGTATGATTTAATTTTACAATTAGAGATCTCAGTCGGTGCTTAGGACATGCTGCAGTGAACACTTTCAAAGACACAGGAAGTGAGGCCAGTTCACGTAGACACCACATTTAATTTCATACCACTGCAGATAGCTGGGCTGGTCGTTGCGATTGGAGGACAGGGATGGAAGTACAGGGTCCATAGCATCTCAGTCCCAGCTGAGAGAGGTGTCTGTCCAGAGGTCTGTCTGTGCCTGGTACAACCTGTGCTTTCAGACGAGGCAGCCCTGCTGAGGCCCGAGAGCAATTCTGAGCCTGCCTCTGGGCTCAGTGGGGAGGAGTGTTATGACCCGGGAGTGCTCTCTACCGGGGCTGGAGAGGGGAGAATGTGGCCTGGCTGGGTGGCCAGCAGCTTCTTGTTGGCGTGGCACATGGCTAAAGCTGTCCCTCTGGTTGTTCTTGTCGCTGCTCATAATGCTGTTCCCTCTTGGTATCTTTCCCTCTTTGTCCTGATAAATCCCCGAGGGTCCAAAGTTCCTGAATTTTCTCCTAACCTTGAGCCTGTGCATGGCTGGTGCCCTTGCTCCTAGACTCACACCACTGGAGGGAGTCGCTTGACCCCTTCAGCCTGAGCAGGTCTCTTCATCACGTGCGTGACAAATGGCACAGTTCTGAGCAGAGTCCCAGTAAATGGGCTCCCAGTGCATGTCCTTAATTCCTTCCTTATTTACTTATTTATTATGGCAGTACCTGGCAGCTCAAGGGATCGGACCCATTCCCTCGGCAGTGAGAGTGTGGAGTCCTAACCACTGGACCACCACGGATATCCTTAATTCTGAGATATATTTTTTCGCAGTTAATAATGTTCCTAAAATTGGAGTACATCCAGCAATCCTTATGTACATTTAACAGCATTTTCTCAAAAAGCTGTTATAGTTACATGATAAAGTGGTGCAAATGAGGAGATAATATGTTGAAAATGACCTGATTTTAATTTGTACGTGTTTTGCAAATTACAAGTTTTTCCATTTAGTTGGTTGGGGTATAAGGCAGTAGCCATCATTAAGTATGTGAAATTATAAACTTTTTCTGCTGGTCTCATTCACACCAGTATCCCCAGACGTGTATTTTGAAATTCCCTCTGTGATGTCTCAGCCCAATGTATGACCCTGGGCAGTTTTCAGAAACTCTAGTTATACTATGACTCAGGGAATTAAAGGACAATCTCGCCATCCTATTTCTCAAAAAAAAAAAAAAAAAAAAATCTTTACTAGTCTCAGCTTCATTCGAGGAACTGTAGTGCTTCTCAGAAAGAGATCTAACTGGTTTCTTAGCAGGGGCTCGGAAAAGAAAGCATTTAAAAAATTATTTATATTTTAAGGAGACTATAGGATCAGTTGGAGAAGGCAATGGCACCCCACTCCAGTACTCTTGCCTGGAAAATCCCATGGATGGAGGAGCCTGGTAGGCTGCAGTCCATGTTAAGGATCAGACACGACTGAGTGACTTTCCTTTCACTTTTTCACTTTCATGCATTGGAGAAGGAAATGGCAACCCACTCCAGTGTTCTTGCCTGGAGAATCCCAGGGACGGGGGAGCCTGGTGGGCTGCCGTCTATGGGGTCGCACAGAGTTGGACACGACTGAAGTGACTTAGCATAGCATAGCATAGGATCAATATAATTGCTTTGAAATCTTTCAAAGAGAAACCTACTATAGAGATTAATAGTAGGTCTCTTTTTTGTTCTCTGATGTTATTCTACCACACTACTAGAACAGGCTCCGTATTTATCTAGATACCTCTATAGTTAAACCAGCTTTAATTATTGTAAAAGGCAGTTTTAAAGACATTTTTAAATCTAAAAGTCAAATTAGGAAAGAATGGCAGCTTTTGTCTCTTGAGTCCTGCTCCGATACCGGCCATCACTGGGGAATCTTGCCATTGGTCAGACATCTAGGTACATTGTACCTGCTGTTATCAGTTGCCTTGGTTTTTGTTTGCCTTCTTTTTAAAATGCTGTTTTTGCTATTTTCCCCGCTTTGTGCTGTTGTGTGCCTGTCAGTAATATTTTCCAAGTACTGATTCACAGAATTTTTGAAAAAAAAAAAAAAGAGAGCAAAGTAGAGATAAAAGAGAAAAATACTCATCTAAAAACCTACCACCTTTTCTTCCAGCTGTATCTGGGTGGAATGTTTATGTAATTGTATCATAATAAATATATAGATTTAAAAAATATTTTCTCACTATTATGTCATTAGCAGTTTTTCATGTACTACTTATCCCATTTTGTACTTTTAAATAGTGCATAATAGTGCAATAATGTGGTTTAGTTGATGTGCAATACACTAACAGTACAGATGTTCAGGAACATTTAGGCTTGCTGTTGCTTACCATTCAAAGGCTTTGCTCAGTTTTCTTCATATTTTAATCATCTTTCCTTGTCAGATTATATTTCTGGGGATGGGAACACATAATGAAAGAATGTGATTCTTTTTATATAGTCTCTAACATTTGAGTTTGCCCAAAGCAAGTAGACTTTTCTTGGCTTGAAGGAAAAAATGGAAAGGCTACACACAGTTATCTCCATGTAATGTATATGTACAGCTGATTCATTTTGCTGTTTGGCAAAAATTAACACAACATTCTAAAGCTCCAATGAAAATTAACTTTTTAAAAAGTGTATAAGGTGATAGGGCAATAAAACCCTATCATAACACTGTACATAACCCCAAATTATCTCTCAGGTGTCATAGTGTCATACTTTTTCCCTTAAGAGAATCTTAGATTTAGGAAAAGTTTGACCTGTCTGATGCTGGGGTTGAAATCATGAATTTCTGTATAGCCTTTGCTCTATTTTGTTTTCTCTCTTTCAGAATATCCCAGACCCCAGCCACCTCCCCTTGGTGGCTTCCTGGAAGACCTACCCTCTGTTCTTTGGCACGGCCATTTTTGCGTTTGAAGGCATCGGGATGGTAAGAGATGCATCGTGATTCTCTGGTGCCCTTGGTGTCCTTAAGGTCCGTTTTAAGGAATGCTGAGGAAATGCTCCTAGAAATTATCTTTAAGGTTTTTTGGCCATTTAATGAACAGCATTTCAGAGACTCCACTGAAGTTTCCTAGGTCCAGTTTTTGTTTGCCTTCAAGCCTCTCTATTGCACACTCATCTCCTATGCGTGCAGTAAGCAGTGGTGGGTGACAATTCTGAATTCAGGGGTCTAGAGCTGGACCAGTTTGGGGTTAGGCTCAACTCTGCCAAAGAGTACCTATGTGACCTTGTGCAAGGTCTTGCTTTCTCGGATTCTTCATTGTATGCTTCTGAAAAGGGAGCCTAGTGTTAATAGTTTTTAGGATTAAACGAGACATGTCTAAAGTACTTCACATAATCTCTGACATGTGGTGAGCATTCAATAATTTTTATTTTCATTAATAATACTATTGATATTATCATTAAATCAAAAAACATATGAGTGAATTCTCTGCCCTGAAACTTTTTTGAGCTGTAACCAATAGCCTTCACTCTTAGCTCAGCTCCTCCATCATTGCTGCTATTTCACCAATTTCCCCTAAAGAGAGGAATCTGTCTGTCGGGTGTACCTAATTAGATTTTTACTTGTGTTTTGCATAATAAAGGTCCAGATTTCTTTTCTGAAGAAAGCTATTAGCATAGGGCTTAGGAAATGGGAAGACAGTTCTCCTTTCATGGAGTATCTTTTTGTCCCTATTTGATTGCCCTATCACCTTACACACTTTTTAAAAAATTAATTTTCATTGGAGCTTTACAATGTTGTGTTAATTTTTGCCAAACGGCAAAATGAATCAGCTGTACATATACATATACCCTCCCATTTGGACTTCCTTCTCATTCAGGTGCACCGTCTAGGTTTTCTTTAAAGTATATAAGGTGAGCATCCTTATACACTTTTAAGAAAACCTCAGAGGTGGACATTTTTTGTCACAGTTTGAGGAATTGCCCTGGTGGTGTCAATAGAACATGTTAATAAGACTCTTAACACCACGGGAGAGACTTTTTGAGTGATCATGTGTTGTGTGACTGTTCTGAGATTTTAAACCTTCCCTGATGCTTGCTCTTGGAGCTTCTCATTGCCCAAGAAGAACATCTCACCTTGATTCACAAACATATATGGTTTCCCTGTTTCTCAGGCAGAGGCATGAAGGGCCCCATATTACAGTAGAATAAAGAGCTCTGAAGCACTCAGATCTGGAAAGAAGAGGCTGAGTGAATGTGGAAAGATGCCCAGGGACCATGGGTTCTTAAGGAACATTGTACTGAATTTATCAGCTCTCCCTAACAGCACAGGGCAGAAGTTGTTCTTTGCTTCATTTCATCAACAGGGGCTCAGATGGAGAGTCATTCTGTAACTGTCATTATCTGTTAATTCAAGATTTGTCCATGTTTTGTCTTTCTAAAATAGAGATATGGCTGTTTTGACTCTTAGGCCAGATCTGAGGGTTGTTGGTCGTGACCAGGAAAAGCTCTGGGCTCACTGAGCTTTCCCGTGCTGTCAGTGTTTCTGCACCCCTGGTCCAGACTGGCTGGCCTGGAGGAGATGGGTTCCCTGCCTTCTCCCTGCTCCCAAGACTCCTCATAGAAAGAAACCAAAGGAAAGCCTAGAAACTGTTTCTTGTTGGCTTGTGGATCAACTGAAGCTTGGGCCCCTTGATCTGGTGTGGGGGATGCTGAAGGTGGGTGGGAGATGCAGAGCTGTGATGTACCCCGTAGCTGTGGGCCAGCAACAGGCTCATGCTGTCTGCTGTCTGCTGCTGTGTCTGGCTGAGACATGCTCTGTCTGGTGGCCAGAGGCCCTTGTGGAAAATGGGCATAATAACAAGATCAAAGACAGAGGAAGGGGCCAGTTAGATGTTTCCCTAAGTTGCTTTTCCTGCAACAGCCCAGCCAGGTGCGGTTGATAGCACATCATGAAGGTAGTCATAGTCCCATTTGGTCTTTTCCCTGTTCCTTGTATGAACCATTTTTCATAAAATGCCTTTCATANGGAAGGGGCCAGTTAGATGTTTCCCTAAGTTGCTTTTCCTGCAACAGCCCAGCCAGGTGCGGTTGATAGCACATCATGAAGGTAGTCATAGTCCCATTTGGTCTTTTCCCTGTTCCTTGTATGAACCATTCTTCATAAAATGCCTTTCATAATAGTATGGAGGTTCCTCAAAAAAGTAAAAACAGAGTTGCCATATTATCTAATAGTCCCAGTCGTGGGTTACACATGTCATACATACCCAGGCAAAACTATAATTTGAAAAAAATTCATGCACCCCTATGTTCATAGCAGCACTATTCGCAATAGCCAAGATATGTAAGCAACCTGTGTTCATCAACTGATGAATGAATAATGAATACACACACACATAAACACACACAGGGATATTATTTAGCCATTAAAAAGAATGAAATACTGCCATATGCAGCAACATGGATGCAGCTAGAAATTATGATACTAGGTGAAGTCAGTCAGAAAGATACTTATATATGGAATCTAAAATGAACATATCTATGAAACAAAAACAGACTCACAATTAGAATGGACTTGTTACCAGGGGTGGTATAGCTGGGGGGTGGGGGAAATGGGGAGTTTGGAATTAGCAGATGCAAATTATTATGTGTAGGATGGATAAACAACAAGGTCCTACTGTATAGCACAGGGAAGTATATCCTGTGATAAACCATAATGGAAAAGGATGCGAAAAGGAATATGTATATGTGTAACGAGTCACATCACTGTTCAGCAGAAGTTAAACACAACATTGTAAATCAACAATACTTCAATAGAATTTTAAAAAACTTTTTCATAATAAAATTTTAAGTATTAAAAAACTGCAAATAAGAGGCCTTTCCTTGGCTTTAGCAAATGTTAAAATCCTCTGCTGTGAGGGAGGAGGCTGCAGGGTCAGTGGTTTGAAATAGGAGTCTGAAAACTGGGTTTTATTATACATCTCCACAGACTTCAGCCTCCAGGATCCTATATTAAGTCATGCCACCCCTAGCAGGTCAGTTTCTCTAAGTTGGAGGTTTCACTTGTCACTGCTAGTGCCCACCCCTTTTGAGGTAAGGAAACAGTTTCTGGGAACTGGAGTGGCAGTTTTCCTTGACCTGCATCTTGCTTTCTTGGGACAGGTTAGCAGAGCCATGATCTCAGTCGAGGTACAGTTGGCCTGGGCCACCGCTGGGTCTCTTCCTCATCATGCTGAGTGGGCATGATGCAAGAGGGCCTGTTGGGAGCTGTGCACCTGCATACAAAAAGCACTCCCAACCCACAGGAGGCAGAGAGCCAGCCTGCAGCAGGAGTCCTGTCTTCTGGGCCTGCCCACGATACCTCTTGGGACTTCCTGCTTAGACAGTAGGCTCCAAAGCTCCTCCAGCTTGGCAAGCGTTGTTGTTGTTCAATTGCTAGGTTGTGTCTAACTCTTTGCGACCCCATGGACTGCAGCATCCCTGTCCTTCACCATCTCCCAGAGTTTGCAAGCATAACGTCTGATGAACAGCTTACATTTGTCTGTCTAGTAAAAAACAGATGTGCTTTGGGGGAAATTCTGGGGAAAAAAAGAGGTTACATTTTTCTGAGAATATTACTTGATTATTGTTGTTGGCCATTAATGGTGTTTTCTTATCTCTTACTATTCTCCTAGGTTCTACCCCTTGAAAACAAAATGAAGGATCCTAAGAAATTTTCGCTCATCCTCTATGTGGGAATGACTATCGTTACTGCCCTCTACGTCAGCCTGGGGATTCTGGGTTACCTGCAATTTGGAGCTAACATCCAAGGCAGCATAACCCTCAACCTGCCCAACTGTTGGTATGTAGAGGAGGAGGGAATCCTAAGAGCACTGGGTTTTTTTGAAAAATCAGTGAGGGTCATAATGTGTATTTTTCCTCCTTCCTGTCTCTTAAATCAGCCCACTTCACTTTAGCCCTTTCTTGCCCCCAGTCCCCTGGCCAGCACCATCCTCCTAGGCTGCCCATCAAGCGTTTTGGCTGGTCTCCCTGCCTGAGTCTGACTCTCCCTCAAATCTGTTCTTCTCCGGTTACCTGTGGGAGCCATCTAACCCTCAGTCCCGTCATGCAGTCCCCTCTCGAGAGGGCACAGAAACTTCCCTTAGTTCTTAACTATGAGGAGGAAACCCTGAGATGCAGTGAGGGCCACTCAGGCTCTAGCTCCACCCCCATCTAGCTCCTTCTTGGTGAAGAGGCCTCATGTTGGGAGTCACTCTGTTTGAGAAATTCTCCAGTGTCTCACCGACTGAAACGTCAAGTCTAGTTCAGTGGCCCTCCTCTCTGCTGCCATGGGGTCCCATGAGGATCCTGTCCTAATCCTTATTCCATTGTGTTGTAGTTGTCTGTTACCCATGCTGTGCCCTCCCTACATTATAAGCTTCATTCATTCTACCCCAGCCCCCTGGCACAATGCCTGGCATACAATCAAAACCAAGTGAAAAATTCTTGAACGAAAAGGGAGGACCAAGTGCTGAGACGGTGAGGCATTTATAAATGAGGAGAGTTCACCAGGAAGCCACTGGAGCACAGAGGTTAGAGGTGATCTGCCATGTCCCAGCTCTTTATAGCCTTGGACAGGTCACAGCTTCCCACTGCCTCAGTTCCCCTTTCTGGGAACTAAGACTAGTCACTTCTGTCAGAATTGTCATGCAGGTCAAATAACATGCGTGAGCTTGGTACTACTATACTGGCACTGTGGAGAAGTAGGCTGGTGCTGAGCTTTATACTTTGGATGAGTCATTCTGATGGAGACAGATGCCTCATGGATTGCTTGATCTACTGACCGATGGCGCCACTTCTCCCAGGAGATCTGAGCCCAGAAGGGTCAAGCATCCAGTCCACTGACCTCAAACCTTTCCAGTTACACCAGGAAAGAGGAGGGCAAACTTGCCGGTTCTCCAGCTTCTGCCGTGCCTGTCCCATGACTGCCACTTGCTCCGTGTGCAGGTGCAAGCAGAGCCTCTCACCATGGGCTGGGAACCCTTCTCTATCTCACTTTCCCTGAGTCATGATTGCCGTATTGCAGAGAAACACCAAGACATACTGAAATCCTTCCTGAAGAGGTAAATGTCAGAGGGTGTGTCCTAAGCAGCAATTCTTTTTGGAAGATTAAAATTTCATTCCAGACAGCAGCTGTGAGCAGATGCTGTAAAGCTTGTCGAATGCCCTAGGGATCAGAATAACCTTTCAGGTCAACCTGGTTTTAGAGGTCTGATGGGTGAGGCATTGTACGAGAACTGACTGAGGAAATTGAGAAAAATGTTTTTTCAGTAGGATCAGTGTTTAATACTGGTCACCCTGATCAGCAGACAAGTGGTAACCCTGAAGTGGGCTGTTTTCTCCCAAAAGTCTTTCTCTTTCCCTCTAATGCCTGCTTTTCAATCTCCAAATATTCATGCCCTTTCAAATGAGATTAGTCAAGTAGTAACTCAGCATAACTAGATAAATGGATCAGGAGCAGCAGAAGCAGCCGACATAATCTGAAGCCATAGGCAAGCATCTGTCTTTTTTCCTCTGATGTTCCCACCCCAGCTCCCCTAATCTTTCTGCCTCCCTTTGGGTATGATTTATTTGGCTGTCCCAGCAGGTGGCTAACCTGAATTTAGACTTCTTAGCACTCCAGAAGGCTTTGGGGCTGCACTGAGTTTAATTATAGAGCTGCTAGCTGGTTTTTTTCCCAAAGGGTTTTTAGTTATGTATTCTTGGAGCAAAAGACCTTTTGTCAATCTCAGTCTCTCCCAAGATGTTCTCCTGCTTATAGCGTTAGAACATCTTCTAGGTATTAAGTTCAACTACAGAGAAAGTCAGTGCACACCATGAACAGTATCATCACTTAAAAAAAAAAAAGTCTTTATTGAATTTTTACAATATTGCTTCTGTTTTATGTTTTGGTTTTTTGGCCCTGAGGCATGTGGGGTCTTAGCTCCCCGACCAGGGATTGAACCCATGTCCTCTGCACTGGAAAGCGAAGTCTTAACCTTTGGATCACTAGAAGTCCGTATAATCACCACTTTTAAATAGATTTCCAGCCAGGGAGGGAGGCTGCAGTTTCTTGCTGGTAATGCATGAGGATCTTCTTTGAAGTGGAACTTTGCTTAGGGGCAGGATGGCCTTCTCTTTAATGGGCATGTTAAATCTGAATACTTACTGATCAGACCTTTTTTCCTACTCTTCACTGTCCTAGGTCATGGATAAGATAGACGTGTCCCGTGGCAGGTTAGCAGTCTCTCTGAGAAGCCTCCCATGAAGCAGTGGTAGGATAGTAGCCAGCCCTAGAGGGATGGAAAGATGGCTTTTGTCTGTTCATTCTGTGTGATCACCATCTGATTCTAGGGAGCACCGAGTTGGATGGGAAGGATATGAAGAGGCCTGTTGGCATTTTAATTGTATTTTTTTCCTGCTGTTTACTCCTTTTTTTCCTTGCTTTTTAAAAATGTTTTTGTTTTTTACTTTTAACAGTGTCATGTTGGTCTCTGTTTTTATTTGTTAAAGGCTATATACCTGTGGAAAAGATTCCAAATGTTCAAAGGGCGTACAGAAAATATTAGGTTTCCACTTGCCTCTTCAGGACCCCTGTTTTACAATTTTCCATTTCGGGGTTGACCATTACCAGTTTCTTGTGTTTCCTCCTCAAGATACTTGGCATATATAGGAATGTCACATGTATGTGTGTCTGAAAGGGGATATTTTTCCTTCTTTTTCCTTTTTTAGACAGTGGGTACCGTACTGTCAACACTGTTCTGCTTCATGCTTTTTTCCACTTCATTGTATGTTATGGAGGTAGTTTCCTATCAGCACCAGAGTTCTTTCTCCTACTTCTTAACACTTCTGTGGGAATTCCAGTTTTCCCAGGTGGCGCTAGTGGTAAAGAATCCACCTGCCAATCCAGGAGATGCAAGTGACATGGTTTGGATCCCTGAGTCAGGAAGACACCCTGGAGTAGAAAATGGCAACCCACTCCAGTTTCTTGCCTGGAAAATTCCATGGGCAGAGGAACCTGGCAGGCTACAATCCATGGGGTCACAAAGAGTCAGACATGCCTGAGCGCATCGGGCTGCCATGATTATTTAACCAATTCCCTCCCAATTAACATTGGAACTCTTTTTAATCTTTCAGACTTAGAGCTGCAGTGGCGTATTTTTACTGTAAGTTTATGTTAGGTTTATACAAGTATACCTGTAGGATAAATCCCTAGACCTGAAATTGCTCATCCCAAGGAGACATGTGTATAACTTGGAGAGATATGGCCAAATCGCCACAGGGCCATTTTGCAGTCTCACTGCTGGGGGTGTGAGTATGCACAGCTGCTCTGAGTGTGTCTCGACTCTCTCTGCAGGCTGTACCAGTCGGTTAAGCTGCTCTACTCCGTCGGCATCTTCTTCACCTACGCCCTCCAGTTCTATGTCCCTGCCGAGATCATCATCCCCTTCTTTGTGGCCCGCGGGCCTGAGCATTGCGAACTGGTGATAGATCTCTCCGTGCGCACCATGCTGGTCTGTCTGACATGTGAGTAGAAGACAAGATCATTACCTTGTCTCTTTTCTCCCCAGAGGGCACCCAGTCCCCAGGGTTTTTGTGAGAGAGGGCTTGTGTCGTAGCCAGTGTTGTGTGAGCAGGGAACTCGGGGCGCTATCTCAGCATCAGAGTTGAGGCATGTCTGCAGAGGGACTGAATTGATTATAGATATGCTCTAAAGGATACAGTAATGGGAGTGGTGATTTCTTTATAGAGACAGCCTAAAATGTAATGGCAATGGTCATGATGCTTAGTAAATGGATACAATTATTATTCTGTCTGAAATATGGCAAAAGTTTAAAAGAGATCCATTTAACACGCATAATGAGTACTGTAAGTTCTTTGATAGCAGGTGTATCTTTGTTTATTTCAACTAATCATGTTTCCAGTGTGACAATCTATTCCTTGGATTGCATTTTGAGACTGCTTGATACTATTCTAAATACTTTTGGATGGTGGTCTCACTAAAATCTGTTTCATAGAAAATTTCTGTTGACTACTCTAGGTGTTTGTTTGATCACTTTGTGTTTAATTCCTCTCTTCTGACCACATGCCTGGAGTGTGAGCTGAGAGACAAGATAGCGCCTTATTTGTTCTTGGTTAAAACTGGTATAATTCAAAAATAAATTATTTTTTTGAAGCTCCTGTGAAGTTGACAAAATAAGTCTTGAATATATTGGTGCGTATTATCTAATTTAAATTTTAAGAGATTTGCAGTTTCTTTCCAAATTGAAATGCTTGAAACATAGCTGTCTCTTTTTGGCCATGGTTAGCTATTATTATTATTTTTTTTTTTTAACTATTACGTTTTTGAGAAAAGAGACATCTTTGCTTATCACACTGGCACTTTCCTTAAAGTATGCAGTCCAAGCCTCTGTATTTGGAGTAAAGCTGGTCTGTATTTCTTTTAATAGGTTTTTTTAAAGTTATTTTTTAATTGGAGGAAAGTTGTTTTACAACGGAGTGTTGGTTTCTGGTTCCAACAACACAAGTCAACCATAATTATATATGAATCCCTTCCCTCTTGAGCCTCCCTCCCCTCCCCCTGCCACCAGGTCATCACAGAGCGCCAGGCTGGGCTCCCTGCGTTATATAGCAACTCCTCACCAGCTAGTTTACACATGATGGTGTATATATGTCGATACTGCTCTCTCCATTCGTCCCACTCTCTCCCTCCCCACCTGTGTCCACAGGTCTGTTCTTACTTCCGCATCTCCATTCCTTCCCTGCAGACAGGTTCCTCAGTACCATCTTTCTGGATTCCACGTATATGTGTTAATATATGATATTTGTTCAGTGGACCAGAATGGAGTGTTTTAGGGATGAATGATGTGATAGTTGTCTAACACGCATTCATTGTCTGGAAAGTTTGAAATGACTTCATTGGTTGACTGTTAGCAAGAGCAGGGCAAACAAGAGGCTGTCATCCTTTCCTTCCACCCACGTAGATGTGGGGAGCAGACTGGTGCCCATCCCAGGATGGCCCTCCCCAGCCACCTACAGGTACCTTCCTGATGTTACTTCTAGGGCAGTGGGTGGAAGCTCAGCGTCCCAGGTCTGCATGGAAGGAACTCACTGGAGCTGACACCTGAAGACCTTCCTATTTAATCTTGGGGAGCTCGCCTGCTGAGGCATTCTTATAGGGTGGACCTGGGTAGCAGAGTGCACACCTTGGTTTCACCAGCCCCAGAGAGCTGATGGAAACCAGGAATCTGACCTCTCATATTCTTCACTGGACAGCCCTTTGGGCTATCTCCTTAGACCAGCCTGGAAAACAGCCCACTGCCTGCAGGCCACTGCTGCCCCAAAGTGATTGAAGGGAAGGAATGTGCAGGGTACAGCTTTGACTTTCCAGTAAAGCACCTGAATGTCTGCTAAGATCAGAGGCTTGCACTCTCCTAGATTTTACTGTTGTCTCTTGCCGACAACCCTGAAGGCTTTGATCAAGCATGTATAATTCCTCTACAGAGGAATTAGATCTGAGTGTTGAGAAGACAGCACCCATGTGCACGGTGTTCATAATGTCAACTCTAAGGCCCCGATTCTTGAATCCAAGGGGTACTAGAAGAAAGGATAGGGATAGCTCAAATAATGGGCTTTGTTTCAGAGTGGTTACTATAGAGAAAGTAGGGCTGTCTGTGTACATGTGTTGTCCCTGCTGGAAGAACTGGGGCACTGAGCTGGCCCTGGCTCCTCTTACCACCCCATTTTCTTCTCAAGTTTGGCTCAGCCTCCAGTAGCATATGTCTCACTTCCTGCCAGGTTCCTCTCTGCTGCACCCTGCGGCAGCCAGCAGTCCTGACTCACAGACCTCCTGCTATCCTTAGATGCCTTTCAGTTTTCACTTCGCTTTTCCTAGCTCTGTCTATGGGTCTCACCTCCCTTCTGCAGTGTGACGCTCAGAGGATGAGCTGTGTTTGATCTTCAAGCACACTGGGTTGTTTTCCCTTTCTGTGATCTCTTGTGACTTGACTTTGCATTGTCATCCTGTTAAAGGGTGCAACCCCTTCATCTCTGAGTGCTCAGCCTCTCTTGCCTTCCCTGGAGACTTTGAAGTTATTGTGGGATTCAGGAGGGGCATTTTACTGTAGCACCAACTTAATTGCATTTATCTGACTTTATTTTGTTTTTTTATCTCTGTAACTTCAGATCCTTTGCCGAAGGTTAATTGGTATATGATTTTATATCTTTGATGTAACTGACTGTTTTCATTTACAGTTATAAATTTTAATGGCACCTTGTTTTATTGCTATTTGGGCTATTTTCTTGTTTTCTCCCCAACTTTCTCTCCATCTGCTCACCCTCCATCCCCAAGGGAAGCAGGAAAATCTGGTTCAGCCTCATTTTTTTTTCCACTTAGAATTCAACTTTCTCACCACTCTTCCCCATCTGCCAAAGATGACCATGTCTACTTTTTTGATGCTTTATTTCACACTTTTGGAGAGGAAAGGAAAGAAAAATATAGAAAAATATGCATGTCAGAGATTGGTGCTCATTTTGTTACAATTTCATATGGGACAGTAGTTTCTTCAGCCCATATGTTTGGCCATGCAGACCTAGCAGATCACCTTGTGTCCAGACCTTGTTAGAAGGAGAGGCTGGAAGAGGCTGCTCCACCTGAAAGAGGCTAGAGATGTGCAGAGTAGTTTCTTTGGATTCCTTGAGGCACTAACCTGTCCTCCAGTGGTTTGAACTGATCTGCTGTGGCACTTGCCACATGACACATTTTATTTCAGTTAGGTATGAGAATGTCATAAACCTGTTATTGAAGACAGAATAGCAGTACAACCATCTCAGTTAAGAGATCTATCACAGCCTAGAATATAAAGCAGTCCAGGCAGCCAGACTCTTTAGAGAATGAAGCTTCCAGGTCCAAACAAAGTGGGTTTCTCCACCCCTTTTGGCCTCCCACACGTCTAGGTCTTGCAGCTACAAAGAAAGAGAGCGGCAGCACTAACTGTGCTCTGAGCCCCCATCCNCATAAACCTGTTATTGAAGACAGAATAGCAGTACAACCATCTCAGTTAAGAGATCTATCACAGCCTAGAATATAAAGCAGTCCAGGCAGCCAGACTCTTTAGAGAATGAAGCTTCCAGGTCCAAACAAAGTGGGTTTCTCCACCCCTTTTGGCCTCCCACACGTCTAGGTCTTGCAGCTACAAAGAAAGAGAGCGGCAGCACTAACTGTGCTCTGAGCCCCCATCCCCACCACGGGGTCGGTCATGAGGCCTCAGTTTCTTCATTTGTAAGATGTGAAAGGGATCCCCTCACTTCTGTCATTCTGCACTGGTACTTTGAGCTTGATTTTTTTTTTTTAGTGATAAAATAAAAGTAATTTATTTGATTTCTAGGATTCTATAGAACGTGCCAATAGAACTGCTACTGCTAAGTCACTTCAGCTATGTCCGACTCCGTGAGACCCCATAGACAGAAGCCCACGAGGGTCCCCCATCCCTGGAATTCTCCAGGCAAGAACTCTGGAGTGGGTTGCCATTTCCTTCTCCCTTTGAGCTTGATTTTAAATTCCTACCAAAATATTGCTCCAAAAAAAGTTAATGTAATAAAAGCATTTGAAGATTGTCTAGATCTAGAGTAAGTGAAAAAGCAATTCCCAATATTCCAGTGACTTAAAATAACTTTTGCATTTTATCTTCTGTGTTAATCCCCATGGGCGCTTTTTATAAATAATTGCAGTCCTCATATACATGTGACTTTGTCTTTGGCATTTTGTTTAAAATTGTCTCATGACTATACATATCTTTGGAAATATTTTTTATGACTGCATGATATTCCATTTTATTGGTAGAGCATGTGTACGAAACTACTCCTTTAACACTGGACATGTAGGTCGTTTCCCTTGTTTTTGTATTGTTTTTAAAACTTATACTCCCATTAAATGAATTTATACATTCTGTCCAAGACTGTTATTAAAGACAGATTTCTAGCCGTTTGAGAGCCACACAGGTGAGCTTCACTGACACTGACGGTAGTAAACAGCAGGAAGCACTTCTGGACACAAGAGCTGTAAGTGTCCAAGGGCTTTCTGTCCGTGTGCTTGTCTCTTAAGTACCTTCTCTGCTCCGTGCCCAAGTCAACTCTTTCTGTCGTGGTCTAAAACCACAGGCTCAGAATTCCAGTCAGTTCCTTCTCTGAACATGACTGTTGGCCTCCTGCTGCTTCAGCAGTTAAAAGATCACATTTTCAGTGTCTCTTAATGCAAAGGGAAGATGTTTTGCAATACCATTGGAGCCCTCTTGACTAATCATGTGATCTGCCCATCCTCAGGGCCAACAGCTAGGCTACTGCAGGGGGCCGGGGAACTGCCAGTGGGGAGTGTGCTATCTTTGACCCTCTTTGTATGAGATGCTCTTTCGGTGGGGGAGTAGGGAGAGGGTTCCTGGAGGAGGGCATGGCAACCCACTCCAGTAGTCTTGCCAGGAGAATTCCCATTGACAGAGAAGTCTGGCGGGCTACAGTCCATGAGGTTGCAAAGAGTCAGACACAACTGAGCAACTAAGCACAGCACGGGGGAGGGTATTCCCAGTTGGCTGCTTCCTAAGGTATCTACCTCCTTGGATTTCTCTTTCTTAAGGGCTTTAACTCATGGAGTAAAGACATTCAGTGTTAGAAGAGGTTTTAGTTGCTCTCATATCTTTCCTGAGTACCTGATTCCCATCTCTGGAATTAGTGAAATCTAGTTTGCCTGGATATGGAAGCCTGGTGTGCTGCAGTCCATGGGGTCACAAAGAGTTGGACATGACTGAGCGACTGAACTGAACTGAGTTTGCCTGGTGTTTGGTAAACAGAGGCCTTGGTTATTAGGCCCTCTGTTTGGGTCCCTCTCCCTTCCTCCTCCCCCAGTGTATTAACTAACGGGAAGTTCATTCTTCCTGCCTTCTCCCCTCATTATGTTTCTCCAGTGTCAGGCTGCATTTAGGGTTCAACCGTGTATCCGGTCCAGCTAGGACAGGAAGAGGGTCCTCCCTTTGCAGCCCTGTGGTCCTGGCTTTTTAAAATTTGGCCCTTTAAAAAATATCTCTCTTAAGGACATTTGTGTTAAACATATTTATCTTGTATATCGGTAGTCAAGTCAAGAACAAGTTTTCAGGTTGCTATTTTAAAGTCCTGATAAAATGGAACATTTCCATCCAATCTGAGAAAAGATTCTGATCTGTTTTGTTTTCACTTAATTCTTATCAGAGTGGAGCACATGTGACTTCACTTAGCTCATATCGTGAAGTACCCATCTGTCCTTCAGGCTAATATGAAAGAGGAAAGGAGAGGACAGACCCTTAGCACCGGGAGGGGCCGGGCGGGGCCTCTGACTTGTCTCCTCCAGGTACTTATTGTCTCAGCATAAACGCCTGCTTTCTCTTCAGTGGTTGGAGCATCCCGGGGACCAGGAGGAATAACTCATACTTCCTTTAATAGTACAAAACCAGAGCGACTTGGTGGTTTAGTAGCTGAGTCATGTCCGACTCTTTGTGGCACCATGGACTGTAGCCTGCCAGGCTTCTCTGTCCATTGAATTCTCCAGGCAAGAATACTGCAGTAGGTTGCCCTTTCCTTCTCCAGGGGATCTTCCCAATCCAGGGATTGATCCTGGGTCTCCTGCATTGCAGACGGATTCATTACCAACTGAGCCACCAGGGAAGCCTTGGTTGGGGGCAGGGGGGCTAGAAGTTACATTTTTGGCCCAACCATGTCTTCTAAGATGGAATCCTGTCAGTCAGGTGTACCACTCTGGAGCAGCACATGGTACTTCTCAGACAGTGAATTGAGAGACCTATTTCAGAACACATTCGCAGGTGACTAAATCTGCATTGTGTAGTTCCTTAAAATTTCAGCGATGCAAGTGATCATCCAGTGTTAATGAAGTCACCTTACTCCATGGGTAAATGAACCAAGATTCAGAACGGGAGCCGATTCCACACCCCAGGTCACACTCAGCCTGCTCCTGAGCAGGGGTGGGTAATGCTGTTAGCTAACATTTATGAGGCCTTTGTTATGTGTGTAGTACTCCAAGCTTTTTACCTGAATGATCTCATTTGACCATCCCTATTTAGCAGTAGGGAAGATGTCTTAACTAGGTTAAGTAACTGACTAGTCAGTGGTGGGTTGGAGCCTAGATTCTGAGTCCAGACCCTTGCTGCTGCTGCTGCTGAGTCTCTTCAGTCGTGTCCAACTCTGTGCAGCCCCATAGATGGCAGCCCACCAGGCTCCCCTGTCCCTGGGATTCTCAAGGCAAGAACACTGGAGTGGGTTGCCATTTCCTTCTCCAATGCATGAAAGTGAAAAGTGAAAGTGAAGTTGCTCAGTCATGTCCGACTCTTCACGACCCCATGGACTGCAGCCTACCAGGCTTCTTTGCCCATGGGATTTTACAGGCAAGAGTATGGAGTGGGGTGCCATTACCTTCTCCGGTCCAGACCCTTAACCACACTCTTATACCAGCCTCTCCAAGGCTCGGAATCTGATGACTGTCTCAGCTGTTTCCACCCCACTGTTTACCTGAACTGAAACATCTGGAGCCACCACTGCGTGGTTAAACATTAGGCAGAGAGATCCAGACCCCAGAGAGGGTAAGTGTCTTACTCCAGGTCACACAGCAGATCAGCTCTTGTTGTCTTAGGTTTTCCGTGATGAGAGCATCATTTTGTCATCAACCTACAAACACTTCCAACTTTCCTCCAAACTCAACCCTGACGGTTTGAGGAACATCATCAACTCTATTTAGAAATAGCTGAAGGCTGAAACAGACTATTTTAAACTTGCAGAGCAAGTTAAAAGCTTATATCTTTGGTAGACTCTGAAGGCTTCAGAACAGTGAGGGTATTCTGAGATAATTGCCATAATGGTTGAATGTAGAAGAAAGAAAGAGGAAGGGATTGCCGTGGGGTTGTAAAGCCCTGGGCAACCTAGGCAGATCTGAAACTCATTTTCCTTGTACCTCCTTTTGTTATCAGGCTTCAAAATCCTTGTCTGGAATCCTCTGAAAAGCAGAGAGGGGTCAGGGCTGACCTGTACTGGATTTTCTACCTCATCATTGTGGTGTGTCTCTGGGAAAGCTAATCTGGCATCTGAACGCTTCAGTTCTTCACAGACAGGATCTCTCTGCTGATCAGCCGGCTCCCCTGTTCTCCCACCTGCTCATACTACTCTGTATTTTCTTGATCATCGGGTCTATGATATTACTCAACCAGGGGCTTGAGGCCCTTGTTCCAGCTCTGTCACTTTCTGTCATGTAAGTTCTTCAGGGCTGTCTCTCCACGGAGACCATGATAATGTTGTGGAGGTCTGTACCTATGGGGCGGAGGCGAATTCAGCTCAGTAAGTGGCTGTCTCCCAGTGCCGTCTGCTAGACGGTAGACGTTCTGCATGATGGCAGTGCTCCGGGTCTGTGCTGTCCAGGATAGTAGCCATGAGGCACAGGTGGCAGTTGAGTCCTTGCAGTGTGGCCAGTGTGATTGGGGGACCGAGTTCATTCAGATTTGGATAGCTAGGGACAGTGGCGTTATTGTACAGCTCGACTGCAGGTGACGTGGCTCTGCTCATCCCAGTTCCCAGCCTGCCCCTTGCCTTCCCGCATGGAGTGGTGTTCCAGGCAAAAAAGTGAGTGTTTCTCTTAAAACCTGGCCTCTAAATGCAGCCTACTGCTTTCATCTGGTGCTCACCCAAAGGAGCAGCAATTGATTGCAATAGTCCATCTGGAGGGTACAGTCGGCTGCACAGGATTAAGACATTCTGGTGTCTCACCACTGTGATGCCTTCCTCAGAGCAATTGGACCTCGCTTCTGCTTTACGAAATGAATGTAGGATTAAAACCCTCCAGTGTGAGTCTACTGTGTCCAGTGTGAGTCTCTTATAGAGATCAGGGAGGAGATAGGTGTGCTCTGGATTACTGTCTCAATGCTCAGAACTGCTGACCAGAACCCATCAAATTAATTTGATTATTAGCAAGTTAACGGTGCACTTGCCACGAGCAACGAAATATACACTACTGCTGATAATATTAACTGTATTGTGTGCCTCGTATACACCAGGCCTTTTAAGTGCCTTTGTAACTTCCTTTGATCATCACGACCTTCCTGATGGGAGCTTTTATATCTTCATCTCGTCAACAAGAAAATTGCGGAAAAGAGCCATGTGTCACTCAAGACAGCCAGACTCCAAACACTAGTGCCCAATTCCAGAGCCCATAATCCTCAGTAAACCTATGAAACATTGGCCTTCACCACTACCCACCCCCCGAGTGGAGAGCTGAGTTAGGGGAAGTCGTAGGGTCAGTGGGCAATGGAGTAAGTCCTCTGCTTGGATTTAAACAGCACTGTCTGGCTAGCTGGCCGGTGGTAGAGGTGTTGGTGTGCTATGGAAAGCTGTGGCGTTTCCTCATGCAGTCCTCATTTCATCTTTATCATCTGTTGCACCTTCTTCACATACACCCGGGCTAAGTGTCAGGTGTGGAAGCCACCGGCTTGTCCTAACACAGGAATGCAGTTATCGTAGGGGGCTTTGATCTTGAGGTCAGCCTGCACACGGATCTGCTTCTTTTCACTGCGTGAAAGCGCTCTATGCCATGGGGCTTACATGGGATTGTTCAGAAGGAGGATCCCCCCAGCCCCACCGTTTCATTTCTTGTCTTTCAAGTAGAGAGGTTTGTGTTGGAGGTACCCTCGGGGTAAGAAGATGAGCAGTCGCTCAGAAAAGGTCTGCCTCTTTTTCTGCTCTCCACTCACTCTCCTTTGGTAGGACCAGATGGCCCTGGAATGTAATTTGGCTCCTTTTCCTCAGAAAGATGGAAGTCACAGACTGTGACAGAAGCTGGGAGATCTGGGTTCCCATCCCAGTTCTGCCTACCTTGCTGTGAGTCCTGGATTATGCCACCTCTCCAGGCATCAGTTTTCTCATCTGTGCAGTGAGAAATTGAGCTGGATGATGTCTTGGCTTCCTTGGAGCTCCCCCTTCTGTGAGACGGACTTGCTGGATTTGCTGAATGATGAGGTGGCCTCTCCCAGCTCTGGGTGGTCCTCAACAGGCGTGTCCTCTCTCCCACAGGCATCTTGGCCATCCTCATCCCCCGCCTGGACCTGGTCATCTCCCTGGTGGGTTCCGTGAGCAGCAGTGCCCTGGCCCTCATCATCCCGCCCCTCCTGGAGATCACCACCTACTACTCGGAGGGCATGAGCCCCATCACCATTGTCAAGGACGCCCTGATAAGCATCCTGGGTTTTCTGGGCTTTGTGGTAGGGACGTGTCTGACCCTGTATGAACTGATCCAGCCAAGTAGTGCTCCCATCTTCATCAACTCCACCAGTGCCTTTGTATAGCAGGCTGGGTGCGTCCCTGCACCAGCCCACTCCACCCTGTGTGTTCCCCCAGCACCTGGTTCCAGAGCCTCAGGTAGGGTCCAGGCTCTGGGGGAAGGTAAGGTCGCTGTCTGGGAACCCCTACCTGGCTCCTGGGTACCCTGGGTCAGGTAGGGATGAAGACAGGGTAGGGTGTGGGCAGCAGATTCGCTGCTGTGTGGGAGGTACCTCTAGCGGCAGCGCCATCTCTGTTCATTTGTACTTATTTTAACCTGGAACTTTTCACCTCTTTTCCCTGATCCCACCTCCTCCCTTCACTGCCTGCCTTTCTCCTTCTGACCCACCTCTCCAGATTATCCCTGTTGCACAATTCACTTTATCTAAAAATTTCAGTGTGTCTCACCTCATGTTTTCTCCTTGCCTGGGGCCAAGCCGAGATGAAATCATGTGGGCATGCCCCTCTGTATCAAGCCAGGCCCACCTCTTAGCTCTCTCCCAGATATTTTACCTCAGTGTTCTCCTGCCTATTCAACTATCCGCCCAGTAGTGGAGCCTACCTAGTAATTGAAAACCAGCCCCCAAAGCTAGAGGTTCCGGCCTTCACTCTCTCTGGCTTGCCGTGACCCTTGGCAACACCACCTCCTCTCCGGTTTCCTCACATGGGTCACGATACTGTTATCTTAGTTGATCGAACTGCTGAAAGATATCAAGTGCTGCCAAATTGAAAATATTTATATTTTATTTAAAACCAGCTTTTGTTTTTAGATTCTGTCTCTAGATCTGGGACTATTTGCAACTTGTTCCTTCCTCAGTAAACTCTCACTCAACTACTCCCTCTGAGAGGAAACTGAGTCCAGGAGGTGTCTACGGAGGCCCCCAGCACCCTTGGCCGAGGACCCCAGAGCTTTTAGTCAGGACCATCGAAGTGCGGACCTCTGTGGGGAGTCATGGACTTTGCCTCCCGTCAGCCAAACCTGATTGCCTCCTGAGAAGGCAGGAAGGACTCAGGAGATGTTTGCCGACGAAGCATGAGGCGGAGGGGAAGAATGGCGATGTGGGGTGGGTTTCTCTCCATAGGAGGCTTAGAAAACAGCCACTTTGTGCATTGAGACCTGTTCCCCCACCTCAGCTCCTGACGGACAGAGGGCACGGCAGCGTCCAGGAGGACACCCCGACTCTTGCCATGAACGAGAAGATGAGGCCAGTGTGAAAGGCAGTTCCCCGAGTTTGCAGCAGCTGGTCCGACACTACGTGTGGTGCTCGATTGTTTACAAGCCCTGGAGGACGGGGCGGGTGGGCAAGTGCCCAGCCCCGGGCTACCTCCAGGATCTGGACTTCTAACGGAACCACTTGGTTGGGACTTCGATCTCCTGTGCTCTGAACACTAATCATGCCCTCGTCCCTCTCGCCCTAACCCCGCATGCCTCCCTGGGTATCAGAAAAGAGGCAGCCTCAGGGCTGACTCACCTCAAGGTCAACCTTCAGATTTGGGGACAAACTGCAGAGAGAGCTGGGAAATGTCCATTGCGCTGTTGGCTGCCTCTTCCCTCTTGGTGTGACAGGTATCACAGAAGGCTGTTCACTGAATCTCCATCTCTTGAGCTCTGTGTGTGTGTGTGTGTGTGTGTGTACACGCACATGCTCCTGTGTAGGTAACAGGGTCGTGTTGTCGTCCACCCCTGCCAGCCTCTTACCTGAAAGTGGGGAGAACAGCACTCCTTTATCAGGGATTTACTTTTTGTGTTTCACCAAAGCTCCTGGGGGCCGGGACCCACCTCACAGCCCCAGCTTTTTTCTTTCTTTTCTGTTCCAAAGCCGGACTCTCTCATTCAGTGACACTTGACCTACCTAATCACTTGTTCACTTAGGAAGATGCAGTCAGTGGTGATCTGGTCTCCCTTAGGCAAGTGAACACTTTCCCCCATTCTTTCGGCTCTTTGGTGGTCACTCACAGGTGCTCACGTGACCAGGGTTCTAGCTGGAGGTGGCAGTGGCCCTGCCCTCTGGAGCTGCAAGCTTTCTAAGTAACTTCTGGTTACCAAAGTGTGACTTCAAGAACCTTTAGCTCCCATTTGCAAGCCCAGGCTCCAGCAGTCTTTCGAGAGCAGTCCTTCCTGAGTATTGTTTCCAGCGAGAAGGCGCAGGCTAGTATTAGGAGCTCAGACATGTGTCCCTCCCACAGCTTCCATGGTGGAGGCTTCTATGTGCTCAGGGCACTGCTAGAGGCAGTCCTGTCCAGGCGGCTCTTGAGACCTGGCCTGGGATGCTGGGACCTGATGACTGGACAGCACAATCCTGAGGTCTTCTGGCCCCAGGTCTATTGCTTCAGGGCCCCTGCCCAGGGAATCTGGTATGTAGGAGAGACCACTGCAGCGTTGGGGCTTCAGGAAACTAGCTTGGCCTGGCCTTGGTCCTGTTCANTGTGTGTGTGTGTGTGTGTGTGTGTGTACACGCACATGCTCCTGTGTAGGTAACAGGGTCGTGCTGTCGTCCACCCCTGCCAGCCTCTTACCTGAAAGTGGGGAGAACAGCACTCCTTTATCAGGGATTTACTTTTTGTGTTTCACCAAAGCTCCTGGGGGCCGGGACCCACCTCACAGCCCCAGCTTTTTTCTTTCTTTTCTGTTCCAAAGCCGGACTCTCTCATTCAGTGACACTTGACCTACCTAATCACTTGTTCACTTAGGAAGATGCAGTCAGTGGTGATCTGGTCTCCCTTAGGAAAGTGAACACTTTCCCCCATTCTTTCGGCTCTTTGGTGGTCACTCACAGGTGCTCACGTGACCAGGGTTCTAGCTGGAGGTGGCAGTGGCCCTGCCCTCTGGAGCTGCAAGCTTTCTAAGTAACTTCTGGTTACCAAAGTGTAACTTCAAGAACCTTTAGCTCCCATTTGCAAGCCCAGGCTCCAGCAGTCTTTCGAGAGCAGTCCTTCCTGAGTATTGTTTCCAGCGAGAAGGCGCAGGCTAGTATTAGGAGCTCAGACATGTGTCCCTCCCACAGCTTCCATGGTGGAGGCTTCTATGTGCTCAGGGCACTGCTAGAGGCAGTCCTGTCCAGGCGGCTCTTGAGACCTGGCCTGGGATGCTGGGACCTGATGACTGGACAGCACAATCCTGAGGTCTTCTGGCCCCAGGTCTATTGCTTCAGGGCCCCTGCCCAGGGAATCTGGTATGTAGGAGAGACCACTGCAGCGTTGGGGCTTCAGGAAACTAGCTTGGCCTGGCCTTGGTCCTGTTCATTTGTTTCCTGTGCTTTTTCTTCCCAGGCAGCCTGATCACATGGCTACTTCAGAAGACCCAGGCAAGGTGGATGCCATGGGGACCTTCCCGCTTGTGCAGTTGCACAACAATCAGTTGTCGAGTAAAGGGTTGGCCAGACGGTTGTAGTGGAGGAAGCCCTTTCTTTTACAGAAGGAGCCGGCAATCCCAGCTCAGGGAAGCTTACTCCTCTGCTGCCCACGGGGATCAGGGCTCCCTCCCTGCCTCCTTCGCAGCCTCTCCCTGGGCCCTGCTTTAGTCTCTGGTGAAGAAGCCCCAGCGTAAGTAGGAGACCAATCAGGGAACAAAAGACCAAAGGCTTGCAGGGATGTGAGGCCACATCTTTCTGACCAAAGGTAAACGACAGGGCTTTCCGGCCCAGTGCTCTTCCACTCTGTGTCCTTCTCCAGCCTCCCCAGGGCGGCCCCAGGTCCCATCAGCCCAGAGGCAGTTTCTCAGAGCCCCTTGTTCCCTCCTGCAGGCGCCACTATCAGGAGCAGGTTTCCAACTCCCTGCGGGCAGTATACCTCTCCTTAAATGCAGGTTCTTGCTGGGAACAGCGTGACCTGGCATCTTCTAGTCACTTTTTCTAGAAGTTGTGCCATTCACAAGTGGCATTATTTATATTTATGTTGTGCTGCTAAGAGCCCTTCATGTGCACAGACCCTGGCCAGACGGATGTGACTGTGTGGTGTGTCTTAGCCTAGAACCTGCAGCTTGACTCCTCTGTCACTCACCTCTCCAGTCAGATTCACTGGCTGATAATGCTCACCGTTTACCCTCTACCCCCACGAAAGGCAAACTTTGCAGTTTGCAAAGTTGTCTAAAAGTAATGATCTCCAAACAGGTATGTTAGGAAAATCTTTTCCCCCTCCTTGTTCTCCTGCCTGGCTTTTTTCCCCTCAAATCTCTTCCTAAATTGTAGAACATCATCTCTGTTTAACACTACATGTTCACCTCATGTGTTTTGGAAGTGCAGAATCTCAATTTATGTGTTTACAGCTCTCTCTATTCACTACTCACTGCAAGGGAGTCTGTATAAGTTTGTTTTATTTCACGGCCGTGTGGATGTTCAGGTGAGCCCTGGCATCTACCTAGCTCAGAACACAAAGCTGCTTCTCCTCAGTGGAAATAAAATTTAAAAGGCTTGACTTGATGTACAGGAGTCGGCTCCAAGTCTGCCTTACAATTTAATTTTCCAAGGTACGTTACGCATCTCCAAGACCATTAAGAGGAAAGGAAAGAGTACGGTTTGTATTGAAATCATGGTTGATACTTTTAGACAGTCCTGCTAGTTGCAAAGCTGTTTGCCCCCACAGCATCAGCCTGTGACATTTCTTCCCTGTCCTTTGCACCCCTGGGTCTTTCCCTGGCCAGGGGGCATAAATGGTGCTGAGCTGCAGTTACCAGAGTCGCAGTGGGGAGTAATGGTGAAGTTGCCTGCTGTCTGCCATGTTCTTTTGTTTCAATCAAGGTAATGCTGTGGAAATGGTTTTGTTTTACTGGACTTTACTGAACAATAAAATTATGTGACTCTGTTGTAAACCATGTCAGTGGATGTGTGAATAAGAGAAAAATGAAAAACTGCCATCCAGCAGGTCTTGATAACTAGACAGTCCTGTGTATGTTATGTGCCTTTGTGGATGTGTATGATCTGAATGGTACATGGAGAAACGTGGATCATGCAGGAACTCATGGAAGATTTTGTTTTGGGTTCTGCACATGGATCATGTGTTAAACTTTTGCATAATAAATGAACTTTATTTTTTATTTTTGAGAACTTGGAGTCTGTGTCTTTGTTTTCTCTCTCTCTCTCTCTCTTTTTTTCCCCCCCGATCACTCAGATCCCTTTACTGGATCTTAAGTCAAAATGTTTCTTGGTTTATGTCACAGAACTCATCCAGGGGAGCAGTGTGAAGAGCAGACCCACCTGTGGATGGAGAGTCCCTGAGAAGGGGCAGGTAGTTACTTTTCTGTTAGACAACCCTGCTCTTCCGAAGTCTACTCCTGCTTCTCTTGAAAGCTTGAGTAGGAATTCTTAGCCCCCTCTGTGCATGTCAGAGGACCACCCAGGACAGGTGTGATGGTTTTCAGTGTCAAGGTGGTTGGGTGATTGTATTGAATAACCCAGTTATTCAATTAAACACTAATCTAGGTGTTGGCCATGGAGGCATTTTGTAGTTGTGGTTAATGTCCACAGTCAGTTGCTTTTAAATAAAAAGATAATCCCCAAAATGTGGGTGGGCTTCATCCAATCAGCTGAAGGGCCTCAAGAGCTTAATGGAGGTGGTTTCACTGAGAAAGAAAAAAATTTGCCTCGAGACTACAGCATTGACTCCTGCCCAAGAGTTTCCAGCCACCAGCTGGCCGTGTGCATTCTGAACTTGCCAGCCTGCACAATCACACAAGTTCTTGAAATGCCTGTCTGTGTCTCTCTCAGTCTCCTCCTCTCTCCGCCCCCCACCACCTCCCATATGTTTTTCTCTGTGTACATCTCCATCTTACTTGTCCTGTTTCTCTGAAGAACCCTGACTGATACAAGAGGTACTACTTGTATTACCCCCACCTTTCTTGAAGTGAAGAGATAGACGTCAGGACATGGAAGAGATGATTCCCCTTCCTTTTTTGTCACACTGAAGAGGAAAAGCAAGGCCATCCAAGCTGCCCCTAAGATGATTTGAAAACTAATCTTCGTGGGCTACTAGATTAAGTAAGTGAAGTCGCTCAATCATGTCCAATTCTTTGCGACCCCATGGACTGTAGCCTACCAGGATCCTCTGCCCGTGGGATTTTTCCAGGCAATAGTACTGGAGTGGATTGCCATTTCCTTTTCCAGCAGATCTTCCCAGGGATTGAACCCAGGTGTTCCGCATTGTAGACAGATGCTTTACCGTCTGAGCCAAGATTAGACTTCTCTAAAAGCAGAGCTCTCAAGGGGCACTGTTGAGGCACAACACTTACGGAGGAAGGTGGGGAAAGATGGCTGTTTTCTGTGATCAGTGTTATTACTGGACCTGAGGGCTCAAAGGCATTCAGTGACTGTTCTAGGACAGCGGCCAGCAAGGGACAGAGTTGGGGTGCTTACGCAAGCCTTGTGGTTGCGGAACCCAAGCTCTTTCCTGAGGCGCTGGCTGCCTCGCCCTACTTGTTGCAGCCTCAGGTGGGAGGGCCACCCTTAGGGACTGTTGAGAGGCTTAGTGAGAATGCTACATGGTACCTGGCATGAGGGGCTCATGAAACATAAAGTAGTAGCTGAATTGAAGAAAACCAAGATTTGGAGAGAAGCTGTTTTACTTGTATTTTTGGTTCTGTGTTCATTCATTATAATCTTGTCTTGCCCACTGGCTTCAGGCAGAGCATTCAGCCCTTCTTAGACTGTTCACTTCATGTTTTTATTCCTGCTCATATCCATACATAATGGCCATAATCCCTCCCTCGAGGTAACAAAGGCCCTCAAGGTCAGCCCACTGCACTCACACAGACATAAGCTGAGTGACAGGACATGGATTTGGACCCTAGATCTAGCTAGGGCTTTTTGCTAAGTAGGTTGGTTTCCTCAGACCCAGCGCATGGCAGATGTGTGCCAAGAAACTGTGTGTCTTCAGCCAGTACCCTTTAGATCCTTGGCCATTGATATGCTCCCACCTTTGGGAGAATAAATAGGGATATAATTTACATATGATAAAAGTCACCTGTTTTTTAAGTACACAACTTGAGCTTGGGCAAATGCATGTAGTCATCTGGCCACCATTTCAGTGAAGATGCAGAATGTTTCCTTTGCCCCTCCAGGTCCCATCCCCAGGCCACTTGCCCTTGGGAACAGCTCGTTTAACTTTTCTGTCTCTAGTGTTGCTTCTTCTAGAATGTCATGTATATGGAACGTTAAGTGTTGTCCCCTCTGTCTGGCTTCTTTCACTTTACATAATGCTTTTTATACTTAACACTGTGACATGTGTCAGGAGTTTGTTTTTATTTCAAAATGATACTCTGTTGTGTGGTTGAACCATAGTTTGTTTATTCATTCTCCAGTTGTTGGACATTTGGGTTGCTTCCAGTTTTGGGTGTTCTGAATAAAGCTGCTATGAATATTCATGCCCAGATCCTTGTGTTGACAGATGTATTTATTCAGTTCAGTTCAGTCGCACAGTTGTGTCCAACTCTTTGCGACCCCATGAACCGGAGCATGCCAGGTCTCCCTGTCCATCACCAACTCCCAGAGTTCACCCAAACTCATGTCCATTGAGTCAGTGATGCCATCTAACCATCTCATCCTCTGTTGTCCCCTTCTCCTGCCCTCAATCTTTCCCAGCATCAGGGTCTTTTCCAATGAGTCAGCTCTTTGCATCAGGTGAACAAAGTATTGGAGTTTCAGCTTCAACATCAGTCCTTGCAATGAACATGCAGGACCGACCTCCTTTAGGATGGACTAGTTGGATCTCCTTGCAGTCCAAGGGACTCTCAAGAGTCTTCTCCAACACCACAGTTCAAAAGCATCAATTCTTTGGTGCTCAGCTTTCTTTATAGTCCAATTCTTACATCCATAGATGACTACTGGAAAAACTATAGCCTTGTCTAGACAGAGCTTTGTTGGCAAAGTAATGTCTCTGCTTTTGAATATGCTATCTAGGTTGGTCATAACTTTCCTTCCAAGGAGTAAGTGTCTTTTAATTTCATGGCTGCAGTCACCATCTGCAGTGATTTTGGAGCCCCCAAATAT
>SJYV01052563.1:758537-847852 GCA_006410875.1 Neotragus pygmaeus | reverse complement strand
GGCTGGATGGCATCAGGGACTCGATGAACGTGAGTCTGAGTGAACTCTGGGATAGATGGTGATGGAGAGGGAGGCCTGGTGTGCTGCGATTCATGGGGTCGCAAAGAGTCGGACACGACTCAGCGACTGAACTGAACTGAACTGAACCACTACTGATGTTGTGCATCTTTTTCTGGGTTTTTTTGCTATTGGTCTTTTTTTTTTTAATTAAAACTTTTTATTCATAAACAACATGATTGTCTATGTGGAAATGCAAATGCAGAAACACTGAATAAAATTTACCATTAGAGACAATTAGCACATTCACAGTATTGTGCAGCTATTACCAGTACCTAATTCCAGAATACTTTTGTCACCCCAGATGGCAACCATATACACTTTAAATACTTTCTATCCCATCCCCACATGCCGTTTTAAAATGTACATGGGTCAGAATGGCTACCATCAAAAAGTCTACAAACAATAAAGGCTGGAGAGGGTGCAGAGAAAGGGGAACCCTCTTACACTGTTGGTCGGAATGCCAATTAGTACAGCCACTATGGATAACAGTGTGGAGATTCCTTAAAAAACTGGAAATAGAACTGCCATACCACCCAGCAATCCCTCTGCTGGGCATACACACTGAGGAAACCAGAATTGAAAGAGACACATGTACCCCAATGTTCATTGCAGCACTGTTTATAATAGCCAGGACATGGAAGCAACCTAGATGTCCATCAGCAGATGAATGGATAATAAAGCTGTGGTACATATATACAATGGAATATTACTCAGCTAATAAAAAGAATGCATTTGAATCAGTTCTAATGAAGTGGATGAAACGAACCTATTATACAGAGTGAAGTAAATCAGGAAAACACCAGTACAGTATATTAATGCNTAGCCAGGACATGGAAGCAACCTAGATGTCCATCAGCAGATGAATGGATAATAAAGCTGTGGTACATATATACAATGGAATATTACTCAGCTAATAAAAAGAATGCATTTGAATCAGTTCTAATGAAGTGGATGAAACGAACCTATTATACAGAGTGAAGTAAATCAGGAAAACACCAGTACAGTATATTAATGCATATATGTGGAATTTAGAAAGATAATCACGATGATCCTATATGTAAAACAGCAAAAGAGACACAGAGGTAGCACACTTTTGGACTCTGTGGGAGAAGGCGAGGGTGGGATGATTTGAGAGAACAGCATTGAAACCTGTATATTACCATGTGTGAAACAGATCGTCAGTCCAGGTTCGATGCATGAGACAGGGCACTCAGGGCCAGTGCGCTAGGACGACCCTGAGGGATGGGATGGGGAGAGAGGTGGGAGGGGCGTTCAGGATGGGGGACACATGTGCACCCATGGCTGATTCATGTCAATGTATGGCAAAAACCACTACAATATTGTAAAGTAATTAGCCTCCAACTAAATAAATTTAAAAAATTAAAATGTACATGGGATTTGTTTTGCTTAGATATGGTAAGGTACACAGAAATAGGACTGTCATGAAGGATGGTTTTTAAATTTTGCTTGTTTATTTTTGGGCTGCATGGCATGTGGGACTTTAGTTCCCNATAAATTTAAAAAATTAAAATGTACATGGGATTTGTTTTGCTTAGATATGGTAAGGTACACAGAAATAGGACTGTCATGAAGGATGGTTTTTAAATTTTGCTTGTTTATTTTTGGGCTGCATGGCATGTGGGACTTTAGTTCCCTGACCAGGGATCAAACCCGCGCCCCCTGCATTGGAAGTGCAGAGTCTTAACCACTGGGCCACCGGGAAAGTTTCAGGATGAAGTTTTTATACTCACAGATCCATAGAAACAGGAGGCAGAGCCACACAGAAAAGTGCCATGGGTGATCAGGAGGCAGAAGAAGAGAAACAGAAGCAGAAGAAGAGTGGGAGCCTTTAGGGCAATTTTTGTGGGAAAGGCAAGGCAGGGCAGGGTTAGCAAGCTGAGCAAATTTGAGGTTAGATAGGTAAACACCTTGAGCAGCCTGGGCTGTAAAGGTGGTCTCTAGTTGTCCATAACTCCTGGAGTGATTTAGGGTGGGGACTGTGATCCATACTGATAAGATGAGTTGAGTTGGGAATTGCACTCTGGATTGGTTAATTTGCATATCAAAGGGATGTCCTCAGGCAGGCTGTTTGCAGTCTCCAGAAATCAGTTGACTCTGGGAGGGGCAATCCCTCTCTGGATCCACAAAGACCCCAAGAAGTCAAAGCATCATAGAGTGCAGAGAATAGAAAATGTGATTACAACACTTTTTCCTCCTACCCCTGGCAACTACTAATCTGCTTTCTGTTTCTATGGGACTTTCCTATTCTGGATACTTTATATAAATGGAACCAAACAGTACGTGACCTTTCTGGCTTCTTTCATTTTACATAATGCTGTCAAAATCCATCCATGTTATAGTGTACATTAACAATTCATTCCCTAGCAGCACTCACAAAACTGCTTTCTGTTTCTTGGTTTCATTACTCAACGTAACCAGCATCTTCATCATCTCCTCTTCTCCTCCTTCATCTTCCTCTTCATCGAGTTGACCATTTTCCTTCTTTTCTTGGTTCCCTGATTCCTTAGTTCCCTGGTTCCCTGGTCGATCTTCTTTCAGTTCAGTTCAGTTCGGTCACTCAGTCGTGTCNCTGCCCAAACCCACCTCCCCAAATTCCCTGAAACTAGTCTGAACAAAGGAAAAAGAAAGATACAATCAAAGTCAACCTGTGCCCAAACCCACCTCCCCAAATTCCCTGAAACTAGTCTGAACAAAGGAAAAAGATACAATCAAAGTCAACCCGTGATTCATATGCCTTAAACCTAGGTAGTTAACAGTGGACAATTATCAATAGGCTTGCGGTCATTCCCCAATAAGCATAATAGAAAGTATGATTCTGTTCGGTCACACAGATAATTAGGGTATTCTTTTAGGCAATGGAGAGCCCTGGGCATCTTCCTTCCAGGGGGCCTGGTTTTCCAGTTGGTATGTTGTTTCCATAGATACTGGGCATATAGCTCAAAGTCCACAGTCTGGCCCAGGATGGAGTCCTGCTTTCAAGAAAGAGCCTGTTCTGTTTTCTCCTTCAGTAGTACATTATCCCAACCATTGACACAATCCATGGAGCTCATTCTTGTGTCTCCATTTATAACGCAGTCATTTGTGTGTGTGTGTGCATGCTTGTGTATGTGTCCGTGTGTGTGGCTAAACAATTTTAGTCATGTGTGGCTTTTTCCACCACGGTCACGGTGCTTAATGGTACCTTTACCACAAGAGCCCTTCATGCTACCCTTTTGTTAGTTAGAATAGGAAACAGGAGTCCAAAATGGCGGTGGCTAAAAGACAAGGAAGGGAGAAGCCCGCGAAAATAGAACAAAGGAAGGTCCAAGGAGGGTCCAAGGACCGGAGTGAGGACCTCAGGTAGAACAAACAGCGCTCCTGGCTCACCCAGGTTACACAGGGCAGGCCCGGGGGAGGAGAAATTTTATAGAAAGAGGGGCCAAAGGGCTCTCTCTCTCTCTCTCTCTCCCGCACGCTGGCGCACCCCCCACTCTGTTCTCTCCGCTTCTTTGGGTCGGCATGCCCTCACGCCTCGAGGATGGAGTCTCCTGATATTTTCTAAATAAAATAGAGCCGTAACACAGAGCTGTAACACTGATTTGTCTGAGAGCTATAACACTGTCTGTCCAAGACCCGAAAGCTGTGACGTTCTGAGGGCTTTAATGTCCGTCACTCCCAATCTCTGTTGTGACGAGACAGAACCGGGGGGCGTACACTCGCCTGACACCTTCGTAGACACATCCACATCCTGAACCTTAGCAACATCCACTGTCCCCTGGCAATGACTAATCTATTTGTTGGTCATCTCTGTCATTATATTATTTCAATAATGTTCTATAAATGTAATTATATTCTATGTATCCTTGTGAGTTTGACTTCTTTCACTCAGTGTAATTTCCTTGAGGATCGTTCAAGTTGATGCATGTATGAATCGGTTGTCCCTCTTCATTGTTGAGTAGTATTCCGTGGTATGGACATACCACAGGTTGGTTATCAATTTACCTATTGAAATTTGCATAGTTTCCAGGTCTGGCTTCTACAAATAAAGCTACTGTGAATATCTATGTACAAGTTTCTTTGTCAAAAAAAGTTTTTATTTCTCTGGGATGTATGTCAGGCGTGCAATTGCTGGGTTATATGGAAAGCCTGTTTTTAGTTTTAAAAGAATCTTCCAAACCAGTTTATAGAATGACTGTACCATGTTACCTTTCCATCAGCAGTATATGAATGGTCTAGTTTTGGGTTTGTTTGTTTGTTTGTTTTTTTGCATCTTTGCCAGCATTTGGTAGTGGTGTTATTTTCTATTTTAGCCATTTATCAGATCTTGTAAATGTTTTGTTAGATTTTACCTATTTAATTTTCTTTGAAGCACTGGTAAGTGGTACTGTGTTTTTTATTTCAGTTTCCACATATACATCTGTATTATATAACAATGAAATTCCTTTCTGAGTATTATTGATGTCTTGTGATGTTTCTGCACTTACTTTGTAGTTCTATGAGTTTTTGGTAAGATTCTTGAGATTTTCTATGCAGATGTTCATGTTGTCTGCAAATAGTAGTTGTACTTCTTTTCCGATCTGTATACCTTTTTTTTTTTTTTTTTTTTTTTTTTTTTCCCTGGNCACTTACTTTGTAGTTCTATGAGTTTTTGGTAAGATTCTTGAGATTTTCTATGCAGATGTTCATGTTGTCTGCAAATAGTAGTTGTACTTCTTTTCCGATCTGTATACCTTTTTTTTTTTTTTGTCTTACTGCACTGGCCAGAACTTTCAGTGCATGCATGCTAAGTCACTTCAGTTGTGTCTGACTATTTCTGACCCCATGGACTGTAGCCTGCCAGGCTCCTCTGTCTATGGGGATCCTCCAGGCAAGAACACTGGAGTAGGTTGGCATGCCCTCTTCCAGGAGATCTTTCCAACCCAGGGATCAAACCCACATCTCCTGTATTGACAGGAGGGTTCTTTACCAGTAGTGCCACTTGAAAAGCCCCTATATTAGAAAAGAGTGGTCCCAGTGAAGATTCTAACCTTTTTCCTGATCTTTTAGGGAAAGCTTTCAGTCTTTCACCTTTACATATGATACCAACTGCAGGGTTTTATAGAAGTTCCCCTGTATCCCTGTACTGAGAGATTTTCTTGAAATCATGAATGGCTTAATTTTGTTGAATGCCTTTTCTGCATCAATTGCCATGATATTAAAATTTTTCTTTTTTGCCTGTTGATATGATGTATTAAAATGGATCATCTTTGAATAGTTAACCAACCTAGCTTACCTGGAATAAATCCCACTTGGTCATGGTATATGGTATATTATTTTAAGTATATATATGTATACACACACATGTACATACATATATGTATACACACATGTGCANCAGGAAAAATTATAGCTTTAACTGGACAGAACTTTGTCAGCAAAGTGATTCTGCTTTTTAATACACTGTCTAGGTTTGTCAGTCGCTTTTCTTCCAAGGAGCAAGCGTCTTTTATTTTCATGGCTGCAGTCACCATCCACAGTGATTTTGGAGCCCAATAAAATAAAGCTCACCACACCATGAGCTTGATGAGGATTAAATGAGATAAGACATGCCAAGCGTTTGCACAACACCTGTCATATAGCAAGTGCCAGTAAGAGGTGATGGTGAGGATGATTGTGGTGAACTGTGTTTTCACCTGGGTCAAGTCAGGTGAGTCTTGCCTGGATCTCTGCCTTTCTATGCCACTGTCACGCTGTGTCCAGTTCAGGACATTTTGAGTCAGAACCCCAGTGGCTTGAGGATTTCCCTGAGAAACGCTTGGGGCTGCCACAGTTCTACATCTTGATCCCAGAGCGCCCTCTAGTGGCTGATCTGCGAATGTGCAGGCGCAGGAGACAAAGGGAAGGCGGGACCTGGTGGGGAGAGAGGTGGGCTGGGTAGAGAAAGGCTCTGCATTTATGAGAAGAGCAGGGAGTTTTCTAGGGAGACCCCCAGTCTGGGATCAGACCTAAAAATAGTCTCACTACTGTGAAGTGCTACCTGTGGGACTTCAGATCCACCCCTTCTCTGCCGGCCTCAGGGTGAGGAGCATTGCGAATGATGATGAGCTGGATCTGTGTATCCCAGACAGAGGTGATTTAGGGGACCCTGGACAGTCATTTTGAAAACCGAAATGTTTATGTGTTTTCATGTGGCACTAGAAAAATTAGTAACTTTCACTTCTTTTCGTCTATGGATATTATCCTTTTAGAGAGTGAGAAGTGAAATTGCTCAGTTGTGTCCCATTCTTTGAGACCCCATGAACTGTAGCCTGCCAGACTCCTCTGTCCATGGGATTTTCCAGGCAAGAATATTGGAGTGGATTGCCATTTCCTTCTCCACGGGGATCTTCCTACCCTAGGGATTGAGCCCAGGTTGCCTGAATTGCAAGCAGACTCCTTACCAGCTGAGCCACAAGGGAAGTCTGAAAGTGAAAATGAAAGCCTCAGTCATGTCCAATGATTTGCGACCCCAGGCACTATACAGTCCATGGAATTCTCCAGGCCAGAATACTGGAGTGGGTAGCCTTTCCCTTCTCCAGAGGATCTTCCCAACCCAGGGATCGAACCCAGGTCTCCCACACTGCAGGCGGATTCCTTACCAGCTGAACCACAAGGGAAGCCCTATCCTTCTAAGGTGAATAAAAATATTTTTTTAAATCTAAATATACTAAAAGCAAAATATTAAGTAAGCAATAGAACAGATGTCATTTTATCAGGATCAAAATCATAAAAGTAAAATAAAAAAACAACAGAAATTTGGGCGCCGCTGGACTAGATTCTTTGTGGTTTCCCGCACCATGCTGATAAGCTAATCCTATCTGCATACTATACCTGGCATTGTTCCCTAGCATAAGGGTCACCATTTATTGTTTATGCTGCTATCAGCTCTTTGAACTTATCTCTCAGAATAGGGGTATTATTTACTCTTCCTTTTACTGACCAGTGAGAGGCCCTGTCATACCTGCCTGAGGCCACATTATGGTGTGGCAGAGCTGGTTTGGAACCGAGCCCATTGGACCCCCGCGCCACTGTCTGCTGTGGTACCACCCATGCGCATGCCTTCTCTGCTTACTTGCACTGGGAGCTGGACAGCAGGGACCAGACCCTCCAGTCTCAGTGATGGACCGGCAAGGCCTGCACGGGCCAGGTTGCCTGGCAACATTCACATCCAGCTGGGCCTCAAGGTGAGCTGTGGAGCTGTGGCCACAGGGGACTCTGGGCATCAGGGGACTGGCCTCCAAAGCCCTGTGAAGTTAAGTCCCCTCAGCCTGGCCACTGCGATGTAATGCCAAGGGTGCTGGCCAGAGGTCAGCAGTCCTGAAGTCTTGTCCTGGGCCTTTCATTCACTCACTCCTTAGCAGACCTGTCCACCCACTGTGCCCCGCTGTGTCAGAACTAGAGGCGGTTTTCCAAACAGTGTCCTAGGCTCCACCCCTAGAGGTTCTGATTTTGTATGTATGGGCAGAACTCAGGGATCTGCAGGTTAGCTGTTTTGCAAGGGAATCATGGTGCTTAGTGACCTGTGGGGTCCCTTCCAACCCCCAGACTCCATGAACCTTAGCTTGGAATGGCCAGTAGACCCCGTGACCTTCCCTTGACCCAACCCCAAACAGCCTAGGTGACAAAGAAAATAACAGTAAAAAAGATGTTTTATTGTTAAAAAACAACAACAGATGAGGAATGAAACCAGGCACCCCATCATTCACGCTCACAGTCGCCCGCACAGCCTTGAATCCCATACACAGACATCCTCTCACCCACACAGCTCCCTCTAGCTGTAAGCAGCAGCCTTGTGGGAAAGTCACCATGTCTCTTCCTTTTTGCTTTTGTCTCCCTAACAACACACATGAAGCAGCAGTGGACCAGCGTGGCAGGGGAAGGAGTGGCCAGGCCACCAGAAGCCTCTGGTCCCTCCCACTCCTGGCTACATACATTCTGCACATGTGTGCACACGTACTATACATGGACGCCCATGTGTGCAGACATGCGTCCACACTGACCCTCCATGCATAGGGTTGAGTCACTGCAGGAAATACTTGGACTGGCAGGTCTCTGAAACAGAGGGGCAGGAGAGGACCCTCTTGGTGTCTGACTCCCTGCTGCCACCCTTCCCTGCACAGGAGTTGACTTCCTTGTGTCTAGGGAGGACACTGAGTCCCTATGGGGCAGCTCATCCAGACAGCAAGGTTGAAAAGTGCCTAAGAATTATTTAAAAAATGAAGAATCGTGCCCTTCTTGCCTTTGGCCCAAAGTGCTTGCGAAACTTGGGCTGAAGAGCCCAGAGTTTCATGAGGTCTGAATTCTTTAACAAAGATGGTTCAGGGCTGCACAGATCCTGGCAGGCCCTGGCTGGTAGATAGTCACATGACTTAGAAAAGGAGGGACAAGGTGCTTGGAGTTAGATTAGAGGAGTGGGACCACCAGGAGACTGAGGCCAAGTGATGCCCCTGGGGAACCTTCGTCACCGAGGCTCATCATCTTACCTCCGAAGCCTGGCAGCCAGGGTGTGCAGATGGTATGTGGTAGCTGCTCACCTGCTGCTCACCTCTCAGCCCCTTGGAGAGCCCCTGTTGCCCCGCAGGGCTTGTGACCTTGGGCCTTGTCTCTACAGCAGGTGTAGCGCTTGCCTGTGAGGCACAGGCCCGCCCTGGCCTGCAGAGCGCAGCTGTGGGCAAGCCTAAGAGTGTGCCCGTCAGGGTCGGCCCACTAGTTCAGGCTCTGAATCCCTGGAGACCATCAGGGGGGCCCACTGCTTCTTGCCTATCCCAGGAGTCAGTTTTTCCTGGGTTTCCAGGGTTACGGCTCTGGGCACCCCCTTTCTGCTGGGGGCCCTGGTGCTGTGTCTGGATCTCTACCCTCAGCTTCCCTCCATCCTCAGGGACCAGCTGGGGTCTGTAAGAGCACATTTCAAGATTTGGCAGCTTGGACTGGGTATGGGGGCTTCCCTCCCTCTTTCCCAGCCACGCTCAATTCACTCCCCAGCAGTCGGCGGGGAGGTGTCGGGTCCTCAGCCTCCCACCTGCTTCCCTCTGAGGATAGCTAGAACATGACCTCCTCACAGCTCCCATAATCACTCTCCACCATGTCAGAGCCCTCATAGTTAGGGGGAGCCTGGGGCTGGCCCCGGCCCAGGGGGTGCCCAGCCCCCACCTCACAGTCGGCGTAAGAGGGCCCGGCCCGGCTGAGGCGCATGCTCACCCCCTTGTAGCCCCCTTCTGCCAGGCAAGGCCCTCCTCCTCCCTGCTGGAACTGCGAGTGGTAGTAGCTGATGGCTGTGTACTCATTGAGACAGGGAGCCAGCGGGTGCTCCTGGGGACTGGGGGGCCGCGGGGGGATCAGATCTTCCAGGTTCTGGTTGCTGTAACGGGGTGGGAGAGGTGCTCGCTTGTTTTCCAGCTCCAGTGGGAAAGGGAAGCCCCCGTAGAGGCCACTGGGGTCTGGCATCACGGCTGGGTTCTGGTGGCAGTGAGGTGACGGTGACAGAGGGCCAGGGGTGACTTCGGAGTTGGGGTATTCCCAGCGTTCCTTCCTGGAGTAAGTTGGCGGCCAGACCGTGGCTCCGCCTGGGTACACTGAAAGGCAACACATGATAGGGTGAGCTCTGAGTTTCCCTGGAGAAGGTTCCAGCTGGCCTTAGAGCTAATGTACATGACTTAGCATGTGGCAGAGAGGAGCCAAGGAGTCAGTGGGTATGTGGCCCATCTGTGTGTATTGTCTCTGGCAGCTTAAATTAATATCTAGAATCCAGTGGGGCCAAGTTGAAAGCCAGAGATTTAACTCAAAGCCAGCCCATTCTGCAAATCTGTGCCACTACTTCCAGGGTCAGTGAATAAGGGAAGAATCTGAATGGCTCCATGCAGCCAACTCCCATTCCTGGAGACAGCAGCTCCATCAAAATCCTACTGGTGAGTTTTGTCTCCTTAATTGAAGGAAACAAACATGTCTTTTGGACTAGGAGATGTGATGGTGTCTATCACAGGGAGTGATTACATGAGACATGGCTTGGAAGCTTGGTGATCAGGCATCCCTGGTCCTACCTCTATCCCTGAAGAGTCGGGAGAGTTACAACAAGTCACTGTGTCTATATGGGTCCCAGTTTCCCTAATGGCAGACAATTAATGCCAATAACTGTTGAACTATTAGTAAGTAAGCCTGGAAACATGAAGTACTTTACAAATTCACCTCCTGTTGAGCTGAAGATGAGAGGAGGGTGAAGATCCCTCCTCAGGGTGAGCCAGGTCTGGCCCAAGGCTACTGTACCTCTAGACTGGGTGTCCAGACAACTAGACAACTGCCTCTCTCTCTCCCTTTCCAGAAAAGTATAAATATATATGTAAGTGAGTTAAAGTCACTCAGTTGTGTCCAACTCTTTNATTTGGAAATCACCACCCTCTCAAGAACTGCTGCTTTAATATACTTAGCCTCTACCTACCCCTAACTGGGGAGATGTCCTTGTGTCTTGGCTGTGAAACAAAGGTGTGTGATCATGGATACTACAGTAGGATCTGCCTTTTTAATAGCAATGATAACATATCTAACATCTTCTAAGCATTTACTGTGCCAACCATGCTAAGCACTTTACCTATATTCTGTCCTCAGACCCAGAGAGGTAAGGTGCTGCTAATATCCCTGTTTGTCAAACTAAAGCATAACAGGTTAAATAACACCCAAGGTAACACATTTTCTATTATTATTTTAATTTTTTAAATTATGCAAGTATGATAATACAATTGCAGGAGATTTGAAAAATCCGGAATTATTATCATTTTTGGCCACACCGCACGGTATGGAGGATCTTAGTTCCCCGACCAGGGATCAAACCCTTGCCCCTGCAGTGGGAGCGTGGAGTCCTAACCACTGGGCCACCGGGGAAGTCCCCAAGATCTCACGGCTTCTAAATGGTGAAGCCAGGTCTGTCTGACTCCAGACCTCATGTCTTTGGCCCTGGGATCCACTGCCCTGCCCCCTGATTCTGTCACTCCTCCCCTCGCATCCCTTGGTGGACAGTGGATACGGTGTGTCTCCAGACCCCCTCTGCACCTAACTCCTCCCACGTTCCCCCCAAAGCTGTTTCCCCTCCCTATGCCCCACCCATCAGAACTCCCCCCAGAGCTGAAATACTGTAAACCTTCAGGCCTTCCCTCTGTGCTGTTCGCTTAGCCCAGCCGGTCCTTCTCCCTGTGCTCAACCTGAAGCTCAACTTTAATACCCAGTTGTGATGGCTGCTGCTCTCTAGAACAGGGATCCCCTGCCCCCACTGTACGTCCGGGTCTGTGGCCTGTTAGGAACCGGTGAGTGGTGGGTGAAACTGGAACCAATCCCCCCACCAATCTCTAATCTTAAATATAATTTAATCTCTAATCTTCAGTCCACAAAAGGGTAGTCTGGCTCTGTCTGCCTGTCTTTACCCCCAGACACTCACTTTTTGCTGCTCTTCCCCCAAGACGTCACGTGTGTCCCTCCAAAGCACTGCTCTTATTCCTGGAAGATGCTTCTCCATGAGGCCTTGAGAAACGCCATGTGATGCTGCGGCAGTGCAGGCTGCCCGTGCAGGGAGCAGTCTCACAATTCCCTTGCCATTGGTCCCGGTGGATTCCAGCTGCCCTTCCTCCTGGAACATGGTTCTGAGTCCTCCCCAGCCCCTTCCTGGCTGCCCTCCCAAGATTGCTGTGTAACTCTTAAGGCCCAGCCTCGGAGCTGGATACAGGATTACCAGGGTGGCCTACGTTGAACCCTGGGGCACTGAGCAGACTCTACTTCCCCAAACCCAGACACTCCAGCTGTTAATACCACCTAGAATTATAGTGACATTCTTGGTCTCTGAACTTAGATGGATCATTGGACTAAGCCCTCTCAGTCCCAGTTGCTCCTGTTCCTTAATCTTCTGTTGTCCCGTATTTATGATTAGTTTCAAAAACTCAAGTGTAAGGCATAGTTCTGGAGTCAGGCATCCCTGGATTGAATCCTGGCCCTAGCACTCATGAACTGGGAGACTTCACTTAAAGTCACTACCATAAGTTACAAGCCACTTAACTTCTTGTTATTTTTTTTTAATATAAATATTGTAAGTACTCTTTTGTCTTTACTTTTTAAAAAATCTTTATTTATTTGGCTGCACCAGGCTTCAGTTTCAGCTCTCAGGATATTTAGTTGCAGCATGCAAAGTCTTGCTTGCAAGCCCTCGAGAAGTAGATCCCTGGATAGAACCCAGGTCCCCTGCATTGAGGAGTGTGAAGTCTTAGCCACTGGACCACCAGGGAAGTCCCAAGCCACTCAATTTCTGTGTGCTTCTTTTCCTCCATCTATAAAACAGAGATGACAGTATTCACACCATAAGCTGTGTTGTTGTTCAGTCCAACTCTGCGACCCCATGGACTGTAGCACGCCAGGCTTCCCTGTCCTTCACCATCTCCCGGAGTTTGCTCAAACTCATGTCCATTGAGTTGATGATGCTATCCAACCATCTCATCCTCTGTCGTCCCCTTCTCCTCCTGCCTTCAATCTTTCCCAGCTTCAGGGTCTTTACCAATGAGTTGGCTCTTCACATCAGGTAGCCAGAGTATTGAAGCATCAGCTTCAGCATCAGTCCTTCCAGTGAGTATTCAGGGTCGATTTCCTTTAGGATTGACTGATCTGATCTTGCAGTCTAAGGGACTCTCAAGAATCTTCTCCAGCACCACAATTTGAAAGCATCAATTCTTCAGCGCTCAGCCTTCTTTATGATCCCATTTCACATCTGTACATGACTACAGGAAAAATTATAGCTTTAACTGGACAGAACTTTGTCAGCAAAGTGATTCTGCTTTTTAATACACTGTCTAGGTTTGTCAGTCGCTTTTCTTCCAAGGAGCAAGCGTCTTTTATTTTCATGGCTGCAGTCACCATCCACAGTGATTTTGGAGCCCAATAAAATAAAGCTCACCACACCATGAGCTTGATGAGGATTAAATGAGATAAGACATGCCAAGCGTTTGCACAACACCTGTCATATAGCAAGTGCCAGTAAGAGGTGATGGTGAGGATGATTGTGGTGAACTGTGTTTTCACCTGGGTCAAGTCAGGTGAGTCTTGCCTGGATCTCTGCCTTTCTATGCCACTGTCACGCTGTGTCCAGTTCAGGACATTTTGAGTCAGAACCCCAGTGNAGAGGGGAGAGTGGGAGCAGGAGGGCTGACAGGTGAAGGATCCAGTGCATAGGAGCCATAGGCAGGAGTAAGAAATTGGGACTCCATCAATTGGACCCCACTCCAGTACTCTTGCCTGGAAAAATCCCATGGACGGTGGAGCCTGGTAGGCTGCAGTCCATGGGGTTGCTTAGAGTCAGACACGACTGAGCAACTTCCCTTTCACTTTTCACTTTCATGCATTGGAGAAGGAAACGGCAAACCACTCCAGTGTTCTTGCCTGGAGAATCCCAGGGATGGGGGAGCCTGGTGGGCTGCCATCTATGGGGTCACACAGAGTCGGACATGACTGAAGTGACTTAGCAGCAGCAGCAGCAGCTGAACAGCAAGGGGAAGCCGCCACTAGGGTCTGAGCAGGAAAGTGATGTGCTCAAATCTGCACTGTGTAAGGATGGCTCTGGTGTCCCGCTGGAAGATGCTAGTGGAGGGACAGAAGCAGGAGAGCAAGGAGGTGGCTGGTGCAGAAGAGAAGATGAGAGGTGATGAGGGCTGGGGTCAGACTCATGGCAGTGGGGACACAGAAGTGATGAACTCCTTGGATATCTCAGGTAGAAATGACAGTATTATCAGTCGGGCAAACATTAGAAAACGGGAGAGTGCCAGGTGTTGACAGGGGTATAGATGCTTAGGAACCCCTTGCACTTGCTGTGGAAGTACAGACTGCTGCAGCCATGCTGGACAGCAATCCAACCTGACTTAGTCAAAGTACTGGTATACTCTGGGTTTGTGAATTTCATGTGTGTGTGTGTGTGTGTGTGTGTGTGTGTGTGTGAAAGTTCTCATGTAGGTTCATAAGATGACATGGAAGGATGTTCAGTGCAGCACCGTTGATGGAAGTGGGATGTCCATTGCTAGGAAAGTGGAGAGGAGAAAGGTAAGCACATGCACACCTTGGCAAATTGAGCTGAAATTAAAAGCAGTAGGTGGGAAGGTTCAAGAGGGAGGAGACATATATATGCCTATGGCTGATTCATGTTGATGTATGGCAGAAACCAATGCAACATTGTAAAGAAATTATCCTCCAATTAAAAGAAAGAAATTAGAAAAAAGAGTTACTTGTGGCAGTGTGGATGGAAGAGTGTAAAAATTCCAGCATGTGAAATACAGTTCATGCGTGTGGAAAGGACACTTGTAAAAACTGTAGGGACCTCCCTGGTGGTCCAATGGTTAAGATGCCATGCTTCCACTGAGGGGTGAGGGTTTGATCCCTGGTCGTGAAACCAAGATCCCATATACTGTTCAGTATGGCCAAAAAAACCAACTTCAAATGTTTACCTATGAGTTTGGGGAAGGGAAAAGGCAGTGGAGTATAAAGGGCAGTAAGAAAGAGAAACTTAGCATGGACCAATGATGACACAGATGTGTTGACCTCAGCCTTCTATATGGAGGTCCCCATTTACCCCCTTGCCCCAACCAGAAAAAAAAGTAGAAAGATAGATCTTGTTGAAGGAGAAAGAAGACTCTTGGCCTCCCCTGGTGTAAACCTGCTGCTGCTGCTGCTAAGTCACTTCAGTCGTGTCCAACTCTGTGCAACTCCATAGGTGGCAGCCCACCAGGCTCCCCTGTCCCTGGGATTCTCCAGGCAAGAACACTGGAGTGGGTTGCCATTTCCTTCTCCAATGCATGAAAGTGAAAAGTGAAAGTGAAGTCGCTCAGTCGTGCCCGACTCTTAGCAACCCCATGGACTGCAGCCCACCAGGCTCCGCCATCCATGGGATTTTCCAGGCAAGAGTACCGGAGTGAGTTGCCATTGCCTTCTCCAGTGTAAACCTAGTCGATCCCAACTCACCAGACAATAAAGGAAAGGGAGGAATTATTTCCACTGAGATCTGCACCCTGAGCCTGTCTCAAACTTCAGCCCTGTGACCTTGGCTGAGTTCCCTTACCTTTCCAGGTATTCCTTCCGTAGCACAGTGATTTCTTGAGCAGTAAAACAGAGCTTTATTTCCCTGCCCCCTCTCTCCCTCATGGGGCTGTGTTGGAAAAATATGCTCAGTTAACTCTACAGTAATCCACAATTGCTAGTTCAGCATGTCAGGGTCCTCTGCAGAGGCTCCTGCGATAAGCCTCGGGGTCAGCCACAGCCTTACCTGCCCCGCCAGTCTGCGAGCACTTCCCACCATTGAGACATGGGTTCCGGCCGCACTGGTCACTGGGGAAGCAGCACTCGGTGAGGGCCCGCCTCTCCAGCAACCCGGCCGCCTTCTTGCCATGGACCAGGAGCTCCAGCACCTCTCTGTTGATCACGACAGCATCCAGGCAGCCTTCAAAGCCCTGGGAGACATTTGGGGAAGAATGCGAGTGGACGAGGCCACCCAGAAAGAGGTCCCTTTCGGGCTTCAGACCCTGGCAGTTCTCTGGGAGCTCGAGGGAGGTGCTGCTTGCATTGTCAACCAACAGGCGGAGGGAAGTGTCCATCTCCTCCACCAGAACAGAGTGCCACTCGTGGTCATTCACGTGCGACCGGGAGGAAAGATTTCCATAGAAGCCACCTGGGCAGTGGTATTCCACCTGGAGCACTCCGTTGACCAGCTGTAAAGAAAACCCAGATGACCATCAGCAAAACCAAGAAGTGCTTAGAAAAACTCTTGCTCAGCAGCTGCTAGTGCAAAGAATGTTAGTTATTTTTACAGGTAGAAAGGTAGTGATTTTTCAAGGCTGTATTTTTTTTTAGACATTGTATTTGTAGAGCATAAAAACCCTCCAAGTGCACTTCCATTTGTGGTCTCATTTGGCCCTTGCTGTTCTCCATGGAATGTCCCGGGCAGGGGTGGCATCTCCATTTCACAGATGAGGAAACTGAGGCCCAGAGACATCTCTTTGGACCCTGTCTTTTGGAGTCTTCTTCATAGGCCTCTCTAGTGTTCTACTCTCCCAAGCCTTCAGGGAAACCAAAAACCTCCCTTTCACCCCCACTCCCTTATTCAACAGTTCAGCAGTTCTCAAAGTAGATCTCAAAGATGATTTCAGGGATCCACAAACTGACAAAGGTGCATATAGTTAAAGCTATAGTTTTTCAAGTAGTCATTTATGGATGTGAGAGCTGGACCATAAAGAATGCTGAGCACTGAAGGATTGATGCTTTCAGACTGTGGTGCTAGAGAAGACTCTTGAGAGTCCCTTGGACTGCAAGGAGGTCAAACCAGTCCCTCCTAAAGGAAATCAACCCTGAATATTCACTGGAAGGACGATGCTGAAGTTGAAGCTCCAATTCTTTGGCCATGTGATGCGAAGAGCCAACTCACTGGAAAAGACGCTGATGCTGATTGAAGGCAGGAGAAGAAGGGGATGGCAGAGGATGAGATGGCTGGATGGCATCATCAACTCAATGGACATGAGTTTGAGCAAACTCTGGGAGATAGTGAAGGTCAGGGAAGGGTGGTGTGCTGCAGTTTGTGGGGTCACCAAGAGTTGGACACAACTTAGCAACTGAGCAACAACAACAAAGTGAAACTATTAAGTAGAGCTGGATTAAGTAGAGCTTCCTCTGGGTGAAATACGAAGGTCTAACCCAGTGTTTTCTAGAGACTGGCCATTTGTACACAATCTTGCCAATTTTTGCCCTGGTTGAATACTACACATACCTTTGTTAAAAAGAACACTTAGTATTATTACAGCAAATAGAAAACCAATATAACTTGGCATTGAGGAAACAGAATGTCAAAAATAAGTACATCTTATGTATGGAGAGAGTAACATAGAAAATTACAATACTATATGTAAAATAGATAGCTAATGAGAATCTGCTGTGTGACTCAGGGAACTCAAATACGGGCACTATGACAGGCTGAATAGTGGGATGGGGAGGGAGATGGGAGAGAGGCCCGGGAGGGAGGGGACATGGGTGTACCTATGGGTGATTCTTGTTGATATATGACAGGAAACCACAAAATTCTGTAAACCAATTATTGTTAAATTGAAAAAAATTTTTAAAAATAAGTACATCTTATACAAAACATTGTTATTAAATCAACTGCTTTCACTTACCAAAGACCACAACTCCATTGATCCCTCCATTTTTTCACTGTTTCTCCCTTCTGTCATGTCCTCATTCCTCACCTTATCAAGCTTAAAAGTCCATAGACAAATTCTTTTCCCTTTTTAACTTAGTAGATCTCACTTGGCAAATACACACATCAGGTAAAACTCAACTTTCCCTCTACTCTGTATAGGTATCATGGAGCTGAACGTGGCTACGGAGTAACACACAGCCTTTGCTTATCGGTCTCCCTTTAATTTCATGGCCATGAGTCTCAAATGTGTCCTTCGTAGTACCCAACAATTGTACAATTGTACTGTCTTGGTTGGGCTTCCCTGCTGGCTCAGACGGTAAAGAATCTGCCTGCAATGCAGGAGACCCAGGTTTGATCCCTGGGTTGGGAAGATCTCCCGGAGAAGAGAATGGCCACCCACTCCAGTATTCTTGCCTGGAGAATGCCATGGACGGAGGAGCCAGATGAGCCACGTCCATGGTTTTGCAAAGAGCCGGACAAGACCGAGTGACTAACACTTTCACTGTCTTGTTTAGTCCCCTTGCTCTCCCAGATGACTATTTTCACAAATTCTCTCTCCTTAGACCCTTAATGCCTCTCTTCCCATCCTTGCTCTCAGCAAACAGATGGGAAGTTATAGGCACGGTCACCATCACATCTGTCCCTGTTGTCCAAAGCCAATCTCTCTATTCGTGCACTAGATCCCACCCTACCCTTCTCAACCTCCTATAGACTGGACAAGAGACCACTGACTATCTCTTCTCCTTCCTATATCTTTGTTTATTCCCTACTGGATCATCGCAGGCATCATATAGACATGCTTTTATTCCTCTAATCTTTTAATATATATATATATATATATATATATATTTATGCATTTATTTATTTGCCAGGTTTTAGTTGAGACATGCAGGGTCTTTGATCTTTGTTGTAGCATGTGGGATCTTTAGTTGAGGCATGAGAACATCTTAGCTCCGGCATGTGGGATCTAGTTCCCTGACCAGTGATCAAACCTGGGTCCCCTGTTTTGGGAGCATAGAGTCTTCGCCACTGGACCACCACCACGGAAGTCCCTATTGCTCTAATCTTAAAAAAAATAAGTTTTATTGAACCCACATCTCTTGCCAGATTGCACTTTATTTGCTTTCTCTTTGTAGTAAAATTCCACTCCTACCCACCGTGACACCAGGACACAGAAACCACTGATGTCAGAGTATGCAGCGTCCTCTTTTTTGCCAAGTCCAATGATTGATATCACTTTGTATCTTATTTGACCTCTTAGCAGAATATGACTGAGCTGATCACTCAATGCTTCCTTCTCTTTTTGTATGTAATTTTATTTATTTATTTATGGCTGTGCTGAGTCTTGGTTGCTGTACACAGTTGTTCTCTGGTTGCAGAGAGGGAGGGCGACTCTCGAGTTGTAGTGCGCAGCCTTCTCACTGCAGTGACCTCTCTGGTTGCGTGGCACTGGGCTCCAGGGCATGCGGGCTTGAGTAGTTGTGACACATGGGTTCAGTAGTTGTGACACATGGGTTCAGTAGTTGTGACCCATGGGTTCAGTAGTTGGGCTTCTCACTGCAGTGACTTCTCTTGTTGCACAGCACTGGGCTCTAGGGCATGCGGGCTTCAGTAGTTGTGACCCATGGGTTCAGTAGCTGGGCTTCTCACTGCAGTGACCTCTCTGGTTGTGTGGCACTGGGCTCCAGGGCATGCGGGCTTCAGTAGTTGTGACACATGTGTTCAGTAGTTGAGGCTCCCGGGCTCTACACTGGCCCAATAGTTGTGGTGCATGGGCTTCGTTGCTCTGAGGCATGTGGGATTCCCCCAGACCAGGGATCAAACCCATGTCTCCTGCGCGGATTCTCTACCACTGAGCCACCAGGGAAGCCCCACGGCTTCCTTCTTAACACAAACCCTTCATTTGGCTTCCCAGTGTTCGTTTTCCTTCAGCATCACTGGTGGCATCTTTTCATTCTCCTTTATTGGATTCTCCTCTTCTCTTGACTTCTTAGTGATGGAGGATCTCAAGGATAAATCCTTGATGTACCCTCATTTTAACCTGCACTCTTTGGTGATCTCCCCAGCTCAGGGTTGTGAATACTACATGTATGTTGAAGAATCTCAGATCTTCACCTCCAGCCCAGAACTTTCTCAGTAGATTTTGTTTGTCCAACTCCACTAGTAGGTCTAATAGTTATCTCAAGCTCATGTGTCCAGGATGGAACTCCTGGTCACCCCCGCTTCCCCAATCTACTCTATCCATATCCTTGGCTAGGTCTGTTGGCAGCAACTCCATTCCTTCTGGTTGCTCCAGGTCAACATCTTACTCCTTGTTTTCTCTTCTAGCCCTCATTCAGCTCCTCTGGGGGTCCTGCTGTCTTTGCCTTCAAAGTATCTCTAGCATCTGAACTCTTCTTTTTCCCAGTTCCACTGTCATTCCCCTGATCTAAAATGCTATCATCTCTCACCAGAATTACTTCCTCTGGGCTGGGTCTTTCCACTTCCATCCTTGTTCCTCTAAAGTCTATTCTCAGCACAGTAGCCATGAGGACCCTTTTCACATATGTCAAAACATCTTAATTCTTTGCTCAAAACCTTTAACATCCCCTACATTCCTCAGAATAAAGCCCAATGTTCTTAAATAGCCTGAGAACTTTTTATAGATATGATCTCATCTCATCTTATTATGTATCAGACCTCCACTTGTGCTTCTGCTCTTCCCCTCCTCACTTCACTCAAGCCATATTGACATCTGAGCTGTTTTTAAACCTGCCAAGCAATCTCCTACCAATGACTGTTCCCTCTACCTAGAAGGCTGTTCCCCCAGAGGCCTACATAACTAGACCCTCAGTGAAACCTTCCCTAACCAACATATTAAAAATTGTAACTTCCCACATTCCTGATCCCCCTTAACCTTTTTTTTTTCTTTTAACCCCTAACACTTATCACATTTAGACAAATTCTGTAATTTTCTGATTTACTAGGTTTACTGTCAGTCTCTCACCATAGGATGAAAACTCTAAGAGGGTTTTTTTTTTTAAATCTTTTTCACTGATAAGACCCAAGCACCTGGAAGAGCGCCTGTTGCATAGTAATGCTTGATAAATATTTGCTAAATGAATTCAGTTCTAACTAGAGCTTCTCTGGTGGTCTAGTGGTGAAGAATCCGCCTTGCAACACAAGGGACATAGATCCCTGCTGTGAGAAGATCCCACACACCGCAGAGCAACACAACTACTGAGCCCCTGTTCTTAGAGCCCATGCTCTGCAACGCAAGAAGCCACCACAATGAGAAGCCCCAGCACCACAATCAGATAGTATCCTTCACTTGTGCAACTAGAGAAAGCCTCTGCGCATCAATGACGACCCAGGGCAGTAAAAATAAATAAATATTTCAAAAATTCTAAATGGGGCTTCCCACGTGGTGCTAGAGATAAAACCCACCTGCCAATGCATGAGACATAAGAGACGTGGGTTCGATCCCTGGGTAGGGAAGATTCCCTGGAAGAGGACAGGGCAACCCACTCTAGTATTCTCGCCTGGAGAGTCCCATGGACAGCAGAGCCTGCCGAGCTACAGTCTATAGGGTTGCAAAGAGTCAGACACAACTGAAGCAACTTAGCACGAACTAGCTGCCAAAGTCTCCTTTCTCTTTGGGAGGTGGACATGTATGATGGAAGTGTTAAAATCAGGCAGGTACTCTGAGACTTTCTACAGATATAATCAGAAGGATTGAAAGACCCTTAGAAAGGAAATTCGTTTTCTTCCATATGATTCCATGTACCTTAATGCTGAGTTTGTCATCTTGAGCGCCCCCTAGGTCCAACCCATCTTGGGGAACATTGGTCTGTTACTCAGCAAAAGTGATAAAAGCATCAGCCAGGTCTAGGTGGTCTCATGCATCTCTCTTCCTATCTTCAGAGGCTCTCTGTCATCCCACAGAACAGCCCAACCTCTGTTGTACATGATGCATCCCCAAATGGGGTGGTTTTGGCCATTGTAACTAAAAGCCTCATGTTCTGACCTTCGAGAGTCATACCCAGAATCACGGTAGACCACACAAGGATTTCTTTGAGGAAGTTTGCCTTCTTGGCCACACCCATGCCGCCCCACCTCCCCAGCCTGGCACGCCCCCAGGAAATCTCTCAGGGTGGCGGTTCCTTACCTTCAGGGAGAGAGACACTGTCTTATTGCTGAACAGGAGAATTGCCTGTGACTGGAGGGTTTTCAGGCGGAAGTGTATGTGCCCGTTCTGAAATTCCGGGAGACGGTACCGCCCGAAACTCTGACCGCTGAACCTCACGCCAGTACCTGTGAAAGCAACCAAAGGTGTCACTTCTACACCAAGTGGTCACCACGGAGCACTGGAACCGACTTTGTTTCACTCAACTCTTGGGTGGCAAGCAGCGTCATTGCTCACATTTTACAGGTGAAGAAACGAGGGTGTGGGGTAACTTGTCCAGGGTCACACTGTTAGACAGGGGCCATCACCCTGCACACCTTTCTTTGGCCCCAGGGACCCTTGCCTTGGGTCCCAGCCTGGGTCAGAAACTATGAGCTCAAACCATGAAGGAAACGTGAATCGAGCCAGAAATATCAACCAAGTATGTTGGTTGATATCAAAATCCTCCATAGTTTCCATGTTGATTCTGACATCATTTGGGGAAGAAGGAGGCCAAGTTGGAGAGGATCTTGCATATATGTGTGATTTCAGGAACACTACAAAGGCTTTTTGCCTCAAGATATCTCCTTCATCATTAGGAGTGTAATCATTTGAATGAGCACATCCCACATGATATGCTGTTAAGAAGTCAAGAAGAAAGCAAATAGTGATAAATAATGTAGCTAAAACTTCCATAAGGTCCTGCATGCCCCATCCCCCATAGCAATTGCTAATGCACTGTTGCATAGTGAGGGGTCTGAAACTTCACCTAAACTTGAGTTTTTCAAGCTTATTTGACCATGGGACCCTTTAATGTAGACCACCTACCATTAGCCCTTGGACATAGCATTCTGTGGAAACCCCTTTGAGAAATGCTGTGTTATATTAAGCAATGCCCTCCCCAGATTTTGTTTTTTAAATCCACCCTCCCAGAAGTGAGTTCACTTATTAAATCCTTAAAACCTCAGTGTGAATAAGATTATCAATTGTCAGAGCTCTAGATTCCTAGGGAAGAGGACTGATTTGGGGGGAGGGGGATTGGGAGGAGGGAAAGAGAAGTGTGGAAGAGAGGGAACTCAGGTCAAAAGGAGGAGAAAGAGAGTTTTAATAATCCACTCAAGGGTACACAGCTAGTAAATGATAGAAGCTCAGATTTGAACCTGAGCTGCCTACTCTGAATGCTAAGGTTAAACCCATCAGACTGTAGTAATAATAGTAGTAGTGTTACTGACTCAGGTTAATTGACCACCTTCTATATGTCAGGCACTTTTCTAAGCAAGCACTGAATATTTATTCTTACTTTATCCCTACAATAGCACAAAGGCACAGAGAGGTTAATCAATTTTCCTTGGGTCACGTGGCTCACAAGTGGCATAGCTAAGATTGGAACCCAGGCAACTTGATGCTAGAGTCTATGCTTTTAGCTGTGATCTGAACTGTCTCTTGTATTCTTACCATTATTTTCAAAATTAAAAAAAGTGACCAGAACTAGGGTGCTATTCCATGATGAGATTTTATGAGGCCATACCTGTCTCGTGGTGGTCCATAACCCTTAATCCTGTGAAAATGTCCCTCTAACTAAACTGAGAGTCCTGTGTTAGGATCTCCAGCCCTGGAGTTGGGCTGGCCAGGCCCAGCAGCGCTGGGTGTCCTGGGTGTCCTCACCTTTACAGGAGCAGTTCTTCTCCAGGCGGTGCCTCGGGGTCAGGATGCTGAGCCGGGCTGTGCTGTACGTGGGCCCAACCCTGGGGTCCAGGCGCACGGTCTCTTGGCAGATTTGTCGCTGGCAGCTTGGCCCCTGGCAGGGCACCACGGGCATGGCTGACCTCATCTGAATTCCCACTGAGTGCTCCATCTCCTTGGCTGAGCGAGCGATGGTGGATGCCAGCTCCTGGAGCTTGGAGAAGGCCCCCGAGTGCCCCTCGAAGACCAGCAGCACGTCCACACCAGCCGTGGCCTCTGCTGGCTGAAGGCTGGCCAGATGGATGTTGGCTCGTCTGATGTCCAGCCAGTTGCTAAGGAACCTCTGCAGGTTCCTCCAGTGGTCGCTCACCAGCTCCTCCGGGGTGAGCTGGTGGAAGCCCATCCACAGGGTCTGCTGCAGAGCCTCTGGCCCCATGTGCCACACGTGGACGTGGACGCCAGCCACGGTGGAGAAGGTTCCGTCACTGACTGTGACGTTGAACGCGTATCGGCCCCGAGGCAGCGCGTGGGAGGCGACGATCTTGCCATCGGTCGCCCCCACTGAGAAGCGCTGGCCCACGCTCTTCTCTCCCGCCAGGCTGTAGGTCAGCGTGTCCTGGGGGTCTCGGTCTGTGGCATGAATTTTGCCCACCATGCCACCCTGGAACTCCTCCTCTCCGGTGGTGATGAAGATCTCCAGGGGGAGGGCGGAGGGCGGGTAGCGGCTCTGCTCCCTGACGTGCACCTTGACCGACGTGGAGGATGAGAGGGGCGGGGTGCCGCTGTCTGACACCTGTGGGTGAAGCAGGCTACGAATCAGGACAGTGGCTGTGGCCCCTAAGGGGCCTCCCTGCTGCCCCAGCGTGAGCTCAGTGCGCTGTCGCATTGGAAAAGGAAAATCGTCACTCCAGAGGCACCAAAGGCTATGTGGAGGGACTTACAGCCCACACCAGGCAGTAAAACCTAACTCTGCCACCTTCTTACCTGACACCTCTCTGAGTCCCTCCTAAGCCTCGCAATCTACCCAGCTCCTTCCTCTTGACATTCTCTCATCCTGTCTCTTTCTTTAGGAGGGCCATCACATGTCTCCTAGCGATTTCAGAGCATGCCCTTTGTGGCCACTGTCAGCCCAACAGGCTCTCTCACTTCTCTTTACCATGTGACTGGGGTCAGGCTGGGGATGGGCATGTCCTCTTCAGTTCGGTCAACAAATATGTATTGAGTGCTTGTACAGGCCAGGCCCTCTGCCATCATCCGGAGAAAAGAGAGGTGAGGAGGAGAGATGACAGACAGGGAATTGCAAGTGTCAGGCCCTCAGGTGGGAAGGAATGCTGAAAAAGAAGGAAGGGACCAGAGTGGCCAGGGCTGAGGGCCAGAGGTGAACAGAGAGGTAACCCAGGTGGTTACTGATGTGCTGAGGAACAGGAGATTGGATTTAAGTCAGAGACATGAAAAGCCACCAAAGGTTTTAAGCAAGGTGATTATCAGAATAAATTAGAAATGCCTTTCCCTTGCACATTTCACCAAGCATCTCTACAACTTTCTGCCCAGACTTAGGCAGACGAGGGAGAAGCGTTCCTTCTCCTCCTCAGTAGCATTACCACTTTCTCAGCTGTCAGCAAGGATCTTCATGGTTTTCCCTATAGTAATATCTTGTTCATATGGATTTGCTTTGAGTGGGCAAGAAAGGTATAATAATACACCTGCTTCTGGGAATTATGGGTAACTGATGAGATATCAATAGCAATGATAATAATTAATATTACTGCTAAGTAGTATAATATATGGGCTTTCCTGGTGGCTCAGATGGTAAAGAATCCTGCAGTGCGGGAGACCTGGGTTCAATCCCTGGGTTGGGGAGATCCCCTGGAGGAAGGCATGGCAATCCACTCCAGTATTCTTGCCTGGAGAATCACATGGACAGAGGAGCCTGGTGGGCTACAGTTCATGGGGTCACAAAGAATCAGACATAACTGAGTGACTAAGCACTGCATTATAACATGTAACTGACATTATCTAAGTACAAACTGTGTGCCGGTCACTTTTACATGCTCTAAATGTGTGATCATAGTTTATCTGTCTGATGAGGCAGGTATCCTGAAGTGTCCTACTTTACAAAAGATATAACTGAGTCTTAAAGAGGTCAATTAACATGTTCAAGGTCATACAGTAGGTAACGCCAGAGCAGAATCTGCTGGCCTATACAGAGTCGGACAGGACTGAAGTGACTTAGCAGCAGCAGCAGCATAGTGCCTCCCAGTGAACAAAAGTGGAAATACAGGACGAATGCAAGAAAGTGATTGAGTTACTAAGAGATACTCTGAGCCAGGCTACAGAGATCAGGAAGCTGATCTCTTGACCTATGTTTTTGGCTTTGAAGACCCTCTACATTAGCCCACATCTGTTCTCTGAGTCAAAGCCTCCCATTTCCAGCTACTTATTGGACACCTTCACTTAGATATTTTATGGACTCCTGAAAGATAATATATGCTAAACAGAGCCCTCATTTTATCCCATAAACCTGTTCTCCATCCAAGTCTCTCCAGACTCATAAATGGCCCTACAACCAGACTTCACTGGAGTCAGGAACCTGGGAGTAGTCCTGATTCTTCTCTTTTCTTTCTCTCCCCATATCCAATCACCAACTCCCACTAATTTCCAAGCAAAACCTGTTGCAAATCTGTCTACTTGTTCATCTTCACCATCACCTCAAGGTCTCAGCACCACCTGCCTCCAGCTTAGATGACTTCTCATTGGTCTCCCTCAACCACTCTTGCCCCCTTCAACTGACTGTCTCTGGAACTTAAAAAATGAGCTTCCTGAGACACAAGAAGGGTCACTTCCCTGTTGGAAACCCTTCCATCACTTCTCACTGCACCTTGATTAGAATCTACAAGTATTACCAAGGCTTATCATGGGTGACTGTACTTCCTGGTTAGCCCAGTACAGTCTTGATTTTCATTTGTTATGAAAATCAACAGTTATAACCAATTAACTGTTCTCAGTGCCTCTTTCACTCTCAGGAGCATCACAGTTTGGACCTCAAATAACATGGTCATCCAAGCTATGAGGCACCCATGAGCCATCCAACCCATCCCTTCAGCTTCATTCCCACCATTGCTCACCATGTGATGAGCAAATGACCATGCCTCGGGTCACTTCAAGCTCTTTCCCAAAGTGGGATTGGTGTTGTCTTGTTCTTCTTGCCTGGGACACTCTCCAGCCCCCTTTTCATGTGTCCAGCTCTTCAGGTCTCAACTCAAGGGCAGCCACCCTCTGAATATGTCTCTGCAGTGCCTTTTGAGCTTCTCATCCCTTTCTTTCTTCATCTGTTTATTGTTTATCTCCATAATTAGAATCAGAAGCCCATGGGGACAGGGATCACCCTCTTCTTTCCACTGCTAGCATGGGACCCAGCATATGATAGGTACTCAATGGATGCTGAATGAATGAATGCCTGACTGGCTGTCTGTCTGAATGGATGACTACATCATCCTGAGCCCAGAGAAGTTCACAGGATAGTAGTATCCACTAGACTTAAGGTTTAGAAAAGAGATTTGGGGGGATGCAATGAGCATCGGCACGTTTCATCAGCATTTTGGCCGCTTTTTCTTGGGCAGTTTTCCTACAACCCATCATAATATCACTGTAATGCCCTGCACATGTATATATGTTCTCTCATTGGACCCCGGCACTGAAACCATGGATAATCATTAGTCAAATCCACTTCACCTGCCTTCACTAGTCAAGGTCGCTTTAAGACTTGCATCTGCATATAACCTAAACAATAAGATAGTTGCCTAAGTTATTTTCCAGCACTTGGGGAGTCAATTGTGCCTAGTGGGAATAGAACTGGTTCAGATTGGGTAGGATCACCAGCCCTTCAACAAAGTATGCCCAAGTTCTGCTTGGTGACCTTGATGTCAGAGGGCAGAAAACTCCAGCCTCAGGTAGTGCAAAGTGCCTCCATTTCTGGACATGCAGAGGCCTGTAGGCTTAGGAACACCTGTGGCAGAACAATGATTACCGCACCTTTTTCCAATCACCTTTCGCTGTGCTCCCCTCACTCCCCAGCTCTCAGACTGCCCTGGCCCTTTGTTCTTTATCCATAAACACCCAGAGCCCCTTGCCTTCCAGGAGGTGATTCTGAGACTTCTTATCCTATCACCTTGCCTGGTGGCCTTGCTAATAAACCCTCTCTTCACCGCAGACTTCATCATCTCAGCATTTTGGCTTGCTGTGACGCTGGATAAACTGAACACCAATGCTCAGAGGTAGGTCTTTAACAAGACTTGAGGTTCAAAGAGCTATTCTGGCCAGACTTGAGGAATTAGATCCAGGGTGAGGGAGTTTCTGTTCTGAGAGCAGGGCAGGGATGAAGAGCTTGGAGTCAGAGTGCTGGGATTTGGAGCAGGCCAGCTCTACCACTTATTAACAGGATCACTTTAAGCCAGTCAATTAACCTCTGTGTGCCTCAGTTACCACATCAGGAAAGTGGGAGTGATAACTGCACTCACCCTAAAGCATGGTGTGGAGATTTAGTGCAATGATGCACGTTGAAGCACTTAGCCCAGTGCTCGGCACGGAGTAAGGGCTCTGTGCATTTTTTTTCCTAATAAGAGAAGCACTGACAGTGCTTTTATTCATTTACTATTTTTTATTGGAATATAATTGCTTTACAATGTGTTTCTGCTGTATAGCGAAGTGAACCAACCATATGTGTATATGTATATGTGTGTATGTATATCAACATGTATAAATGGCTACATATATACACATACCCCCTCCCTCTTTATTTTAATTTGAGCTCATTAATTTTTAGTTGGAGGACAATTGCTTTACATTATTGTGTTGGTTTCTGCCATATATCAACATGAATCGGCCAGGGGCATATGGTTCTCTCTTAAACCTCCCATCCCACCTCCACCCCCATCCTACCAGTCTACATCATCACAGAGCACCAAGCTGAGCTCCAGGCTATACAACAGCTTCCTGCTAGTATCTATTGGCACTGCCAGCACATTTTTCGTCCCCATGGTCACCACCAGTGGCCCCCACAGCTCTCACCTCGATCTGAAGCTGATACCATTCCTGGACTCTCTTGCTCAGGCCTGCAGTAGTCACCAGCCATCCGTCTGGGGTCACTCGGAAGGCAAAGCCGTCATTCCCCTTGGTGATTCGGAATGAGAAGGGGGGACCATTCTCTGGGGAGTCTGGGTCACTCAGAATCAGTTGCAAGACTTTGCTGCCAATGGGGGCGTTTTCCTGAGAACAAGAGTGACAAAATCAAAGAGCAAAGTGAGTCCCAGCCCTTCCTCTCACATCTTTCTGGATTCCCTTCTCTAGGATGAGTCCTCGGCACTCTGGCTGTTCCCAGGTCATGCCTCCATCTTGAACTATCATTCATTCATTCTGTCTGTCTGTGAATTAGTGGTTGACTTTGTTAGTCTAGACCAGAGCTTCCTGAGGGCAGTCCTAGGTTTTAGAAACAAAGGCCATTGGGGCTGGAAGAGTCTTTAGAGTCCCTTTATCCTACAGAGAGGTGACTTGTCCAAGTCACATAACTGATAATTCATGTATATAAATTAGTGCCTGAGATCCACATGGGAATTTTGTGATTCATAGGATCAGTTAAAAACCTAGAGATGGTTTCATGATTAGAGGACCAATGGAACACACATCCAATGAGAAAAATTCAAAGACAATTAGTAATTCAACTGAGAAGAATGGATCCCCTGGGTATTGTTCCAGTTTTTTTTTTTTTTTTTTTCAATATTTATTTGGGTGCTCCNCGATGACTCCCTAGAAACTAATAAAATGAAAGCTCCTGACCACATCACCTAAGATTCTCCCGGGTCTGGCCCTGGATGCCTCATCTCTTACTACTCATCCCCACTCACCTTCCAAACTAACTAAAAAGAAGCTATTTGGAGGTCCCCATGAGTATCATGTCTCTCTGCTTTACACTCGTTTTCCTTTCTGTTCTGCCTTATGCTTCTTTGTCTGGCTAATTATTATCTGTCTTTCAAGACTCAGTTTAAGCATTAGTTTTTTCAGGAAGCTTTCCATGATCCACAACTCTATCTACCACCACCACTCACTGCCACCCAGATGAAGGACCCCTTCTCAGCTTCCTCAGAATATTTTCAGCAGAGCATGAAGCAGAGGGCATCTCCATCACTCATCTATCAGTCTCTCTCCTAAGGGCATGGACCATGCATGTGATTTATTATCCCCTGCTTGGCATATGAGAGGTACTCAGCAAGTTCAATGAAGGAATGAATTACCTCAAGGCAGTTGGTAAAAAACAAAGCAAAAAGATATGTTATACACAAAAAATGACTAGTTGTATTTACGACTAGTAGGTTTAGAAAGTCTCAATTTTGACACACCGAAACTATTTTTAAATTCAAAATCTACTAGATTGAGAAAAAATTCAAACCACCTAAAATCTGAATCTTTTATTCTCTTTCATTAAAATTATGGATGAAGTAAAAGGAACTTCAAATATTTAGGCCTAAAAATCTAGAATATAACTGGATATAGCTATGTTCATATACATGCTAATATTAATTTTAAACACCTGGAAAGGTATGAAACATTGGGAAACCCTTGAAAATTCATCTCTAGCTACTCCATTCCCACTCCCTACACCCCAGCCACCTGGCCCACTGGAACAAGCTGTACCGAAGTTCACACTATTCTCTTGACTTCCTTCTTCCACTTGACAAACTCCTCCCATACTTCAGGGTCTCATTCAAATGAGTTCACACCCCTCCTAGCATGTATCTGCTCTTTATCTGGTCTCGCTTAACATTTAATACTTACCAGAAATGTAGCATTTATCAGATTTTAACAGTTAGTTGTTATATATCTGTTTCTGCTGCTCTACTGTGGTTTCCTCTTGAGGGTTAAAAATCTTATTCATTTTTGAATCCTCAGTAGATAGCACAGAGCCAGACATCAAATAGAATACAGAGATGTCAGCAAGGCAAGAGAAAGTAATGAAGAAAGGAAGGGAGGGAGAGAGGCAGGAAGGAAAGAAGGAGGTGAATCAGCTCCCTACAAGAGAGGAATCTAACTATGGAAAATTGTCATGAGTCCAATGGAATCACAGAGGCAAGACCTAGTCTTTACAAAGACAACAGCTTCGGTTGAATGTTAAGATGATGACCTAGGGCCTAAACAGAAATAGCTTTCCTTTCTCTGTAACTTGAAGACTTTTAATAGGAGCTTAACCAAAGCCAAGAAGAAAAAGAAAAGATAAACTATGAGAAAGTTGAATCCAAGAAAAAAAATTTTTCCTCTGTATGATCTTACTGTTTTTTTACATGGAGGAACATAAGATAATGCATTGAATATATTACATAAATAAGTTGAACATTTAGAAATCCTCCTACAAATAAAAGGAATTATGTTGTACATTTTAAAAGCCAGATTGGGGTGTTTGATTACAAGACTGCAGAGAGAAAGGGGCCATAGGAAGTGGCAAGCATCATCTTTAGAGATGGACTTCAGATATCCAGGAATGTAAGCTGGTCAGTGGGGGTCTTCTGGTGGAGAGAGACCTGGGGCAATTTGAAGCACAGGGATAAAAGGATAGATGAGGCTGAAAGGAGCTGAAAGAAGGAATGAGGGTAAAAGACATAAGGGGATGGCAATTCTCCAACAACTCTGCTATCCTAACCCAAGAACCCTCAGGGATAAATCTAATAACCCAAGGATAAGAAGAAAAGATCTTGAAGGAGTAGAAAGACACTTGGCAGTTTTCACATTTGTGTATTTAAAGGTCTACATTAAAATCATTAGCAAACAGGAAAAAAGAAACTTAAATGCGCCCTACTGTCTGTACTTTTTTAAGTTAAATCTTTGGTTCTCACCGCACTGAAAAATACACACAGAGAGATGATATGAAATGACTGAAATAAAAATGATAATAAATACATGTGACACCAACAGAAACAGTTGCACAATCCAGATGACATTTTCAACAGGAACCTAGCCCACTTTTAAAGACTAAGGGCGAACAACCCTACTGAGTTTTGCTCATTTACTGAATCCAATTAGAAAGACACAATAAAACTGGGCAGAGGATTGGGCATTGGTTAAATTTATAATGACAGAATTAAGATCGACAACTATTCTTCAAGAAAACAAAGATTCAAGGCTTATTTTATGACATATACAAAGCCTCATATACTGTACTTCTATGGGAAAAATCCTAGAAACTAGCATGATAAATAGACTAAGGAAAAAGCAAACTGAAGAAATGTGTTTCAAGTGCTGAACAAGGGAAGGGCAAGGTGACTCACTGCAGCAACGCTTTGGTCTTCCGGGTGGGGTCCTCTGGCTTGAAGTTTTTGTAGGCTTCCACTTCATGTTCTATGGACAGCAACTGGCCCTGTAGTTTGTTCCTGAAGTTGGGCAGGGTGTCTCGAATGTGGTTGGTAAGTTGCTAAATAAAACAAAACAAATTCATGCACACATATAAGAGATGGAAGTTCAACTCAGAAGATAAAAATTGGCCTTCACTGTTTTCCAGATCACTCAAAACCTTAGAAAGTCATATACACATGTGAGTCTGACTGTGTAGACAGATGTGAGAAGTTCCAGCTCTCTTCTCCACTGCCTACACCCAAGGTCAAAATTCCCTCAGCTAAGTCACTAGCTGAGACTATCTCTTTACATCTGGGATACCCTGTTAAAGGCAGCTAAGTTTACTAATGAAGCTGCCTAATGACACCTTAGTATGGACTAATCTGTCAGATCAGCTACCCTGTCAAAAGGAACCTTAAGTTAGAATGTGATACAAATGAAAGAAGCAGAGAATGACAGGTGCTGCCTGAATTCTCAGAACCAAAAGGCTCACCACCGGTGGAGCTCAAACCCATGTACCTGTCAGCTGTTAACTTCCTTTCCATTCTATAGCTCAGGCAAGTGTTTCCTCTTTCCTCCATCTTTAGGCCCCAGTCCAACTGTGGTTAGTCCCTAGCTTATACCCTCAACAGGTTGTATATAAAAAGCCCTGGTATTGACACCTCTGCCTAACCACTTGCTTTGGCATTTCCACTGAAGTCATATGCTGACTAAGAGGGACAAAATTAATTGAGAACAATGGTGGGATATAAACCCAAATTGATTAGCCCTCTGACTAATGCTCTTTCTGTTACAATATAATTAAGTCTGAATTAACAGGAAAAAAGATCACCTTTTTGTATGGCTTAAGAAATAAACTCAGAATCAAGAGAAGATAAATGTAAATGTTATAGAAATCTAGGAAACAGAATAATAAATTTAAAGTCAGTGAGTCAATTCAGTCACTCAGTCGTGTCCAATTCTTTGTGACCCCATGGACCGCAGCAAGCCAGGCCTCCCTGTCCATCACCAACTCCCAGAGTTTATCCAAATTCATGTCGATTGAGTTGATGATGCCATCCAACCATCTCATCCTCTGTCATGCCCTTCTCCTCCTGCCTTCAATCTTTCCCAGCATCANTAATATTTACAGTGATTGTTAACTATCTTTTTAGCATCAAAAACCTTATCTAAAAACACAATCTTATGAGCAGAAAGTCATAGTTTCATATTCAATGGGTAGTCTGCCCTTTCTTATAAAATCCTACTTTTATTCAGGTAGAGCAATACCCTCAGCAAAGATATGCTTCTCCTAAGAGAAGACAGACTATGATTGGTTTAAGTCAGTTGTAATAATCTGATTTCCTATGCCAGTTTTTTTTTTATTTAAGGATGATCGTGTAATCCAGTTCTGACCATTGGAGAAGTCTGACAGGTGAGAGCTCTTCTTTTGATAGAAACAGATTCAGCAAAAGAAGTCTCCTGTTCACCTTTGAAGGTTAGGCAAGGATGTGATGCTGGAGCTGCAGCAGCCATTTTATAAATGTAAGGAAGAAGGTGAGTGAATTTTGAAGAAAGTAATCCAAAATTGTGATATCATTTTTTTCTGCTGAAATAACCAATTCTGGAATTGTTTTTCCCACTATCAGACCTGTTGCTATAGGATTAATAAGGCCTTATTGTTTAATGAACTTTTAGTCAAGTGATCTGTTATTAGCAGCCAAAGCATCCTAACTCATACTCATAATTTCCAAAACAGGTGACCCTGGTTGATGGATATGGGACTCAGAATTTTGTGCTCCTACCCACTTCCTTACCTCTCTCTTTGTGATCACAATTCCCCACAGAATCCCAAGGCCTTCTCCAAATCCCGTTCATAAACCATTAGTATAGTGGAAATAGCTTGGGATCTGGAAAATCTTTGAGTTCAAATCCCAAAGTTGCCACATTTTGACTATGGCATGTTTCTGTACCTCCATTTAAAAAAAAATCTGTAAAATGAGTACTATCTACTCCCATACAGCTGTGTAAGCCCCCATGAGATAATGGATGCAGAAGAACCTAGCAGAATGCGTGATAGTTTTTAATTGTATAATCCATAATCCCCTTCAGCAGGCTATGTTGCCACTTGGGATATCAATGCAAGGTCACAGTCACTGTTTGGGTGGACTGATACCAGTGGTGAGCACCCTCCACTAGGAAGAAAATGGAGGGAAGATGATGACTTTGGGATGATTTTGGAAGATTGCGCATACCTGGACAGAGGTGCTGTAGTTGAGCTGGAAGAATCTTGGTGGGTTGTCATTGACATCAACCACTTGGATAGTGATGTCTGTGTCCTCATAGAGTGCGGGCTGCCCACTGTCTGTGGCCCGGAGCTTCAGGGAATAGCTAGAAGTCTACAGCAAGAGGCCCAGGGGAGAATTAGCAACAGGGCCCTCAGTTCTGCCCCCCTGATTCATGACTAACGTTTTTGGAAAAATAAAATGCAGACACTCTCTTTTGCTTGCCCCTATTGTTCTCCCATAGCATTTTAGGGCTCAGGTTCCGGTGTCAGGTGGAAGTAAATTTGACTCCCAGTTTAGCTATTTACTGCTATGAGACCTTGGCAGAGTGACTGACTTGTGTGCGGGTGATATCAGGAGCCACATCCTAGGATCACTTTAAGGACTAAATGGCATAATGTATATACATCACATAGCAAAGTCCCTGGCACAGAGCAGGTGCTCAGTAAATGATAACTTGTTATAATGATCTAATAATCCTTGGTTAATAATGAGAAGTTGGCCTGAGTTGAAAGTCACTCAGCCCCTCTCCTGCCTCTGGCTTTACATGCCCCAGAGTCTCCACAGAGAAAAGGAGTGGGGGACACTGAGGGCAGGTCTGGAGAAGCATCAGGCTGGGGTGTTGACTGCAGTTCACCCTCTGGACCTTCAGCAAGGCTATATTCTGCTCTGATGATCTCAGAATGGGTCCCTCCCTTGTGACTCACCTGTTCCCAGTCCAGGGCCTTGGCCACCTGTAGCTCTCCTTTCTTGGGATGGATGGCAAAGTGCCCAAGTTGGTTCCCTCCTACGAGGCTGTAAGTGATGGCACTATTTACAGGTCCGTCTTCATCAGTTGCTGACACCTGCAGTAGAGGCAGGTGATGGTTGTGAATGGAGGGGCAAGAGAGACCAGAAAGGAAACCTTGGGCCCTAGAGTGTAGGGGGCACAAATATGTTTCTGCCCACAGATTGTCCTTGGGCTGGCAGTCCCTAGACCACAGTCATCCTTTCTAGGAGAATATCTTCATTTACGTCCTGGTAAGGATGTCAGCATGTCATTCATTCATTCCTTCATTTACTCATTCATTCATAACTGACAGGGTGCTAAGGTCCTGTGCTAGGGGTTGAGGGATATGCCAAAATGAGTAAGCCCTCAAGAAGCTTAATGTCTAATTTAATGGTCAAGTCTAACTTGGAGCAAAGAGTGATCAGTTTTATGGCTATAAATTTCATCTGGGGAGGTTAGACAAGGATTTGCAAAGCCTTGAAGGATAAGGAGGGCTTCTGGGAGTGGAGTCAGCATTCCAGGCAGAGAAAACAATATGAACCCAGGGATATGAAGGTACAGAGGATGTTTGGGGAAACACCTCCTTCTGTGTGGTTGGAGCATAGCGTGCACATGAAAGGAGATGAAAACCTTGAATACGGGCATGCAGAGTTCCCTTTCACAGCATGAAATGGGGAGAAATTACATATTTAAATGCAAAGAGGTGTTGTTTGGTGTCCCCCCATTCCTCCCTTCCCAGACTGACCCTCTGTGCCCCTTGTGTCCTCTGGGGCCTCTCCCATTCCCATTATTTCATTACCTGATCTAGATCTTATCTAACATGGCTCTGAGACATTTTGTCATGAGAGAGCTTGGTTGAGTGGCTACACATCAGTCAAGTCTATAGTGTGTTAATTGATAAAACAATCTATGCTCATCGATTACTAAAGGAAGAGGAGATAAGAACCCACCCCAGAGTCCATCCCCCCGCCCACACACACACACACACACAGGGCAAAATCCAGATTCTTACTGTCAGCACAACATCCCCCACGATGGCATTCTCGAAGACCCTTGTGCTGTACAGATGCTGGGGGAATCTGGGCCGATGTTCATTGACATCGGTGATATTGACCACGATAGTGGTCATGTCACTGAGGGAGGAAGAGCCCTTCCGGCTGCACTCGACCGACAGGAAGTGCTTGGGGCTGGTCTCAAAGTCCAGGCTCTTGTTGACATACAGGATCCCTGAAGAAACAAGAGGTGATGGGAACATTGAGGCAGTTGGGACCACAAAGGCAGAGTGCTGAGGGGGTCTTGAGCCAAATGCCAGGAGAGGCAGCTCAACTGTGTTGGGAGAGATTGATCTCCCGCCTCATCTTCTCTGTCATCTCCTCCATCATCTCTCTCATCTCCTGCATCATCTCTTTCATCTCCTGCATCTTCTCTGCCATCTCCTCCATCTTCTCTGCCATCTCCTCCATCTTCTCTGCCATCTCCTCCATCATCTCTGTCATCTCCTCCATCATCTCTGTCATCTCCTGCATCTTCTCTGCCATCTCCTCCATCATCTCTCTATTTTCCCTCCCCCATAGTCTCCCTTTCTCCTCCTCCGTCTCTTCTCATTTTCCTTATTACCATCTCAGCAGCAGCTTTTCCCTCATTTATTTATGTACTATTTCATTGAGGTTTCGTTTAAATCTATAATGTTAACTCTGTGTCATATGGAGCTATAATAACCCTTAGAACAAGAACAAGGTGTGATTTCCATTTTCTAGGTAAGTCAGCTGATGTGCCCAAAAGCTAAGTGACCTGCCCAAGCTCAGTCACCTGTTAAATGACAGAACTTACATTATAGAATTTTATACTACCCAGCATTGTTCAACAAATTGTTAGGGCAGAGAGTTATTATTCTGAAAACTAGAAAATAAAAAAATAAGGATTTATCCTGCTATTCCTCTATAACTGAATAGTTAATGGTAGAAAACTCTTCTTTATAAAGTGATTCCAGTTAGTAACTGAATGAAGAATGACAGGACTAGAAAAAGCCACCATTTTGCAGCCCCTAAAGAAATAATATACCTAGGAAATAATCATTAAAGGCTGTTAAAACCTCTGTTGAAAGAATAGCTAATGAGGAACTCTGTAATAGATAGATCATACTGACAGCCTCTGAGCCCACCATCAATCTTAACCTCAGGAAAAAGAACCAATAAACCATTACATGCCTCCTAATGTGGTGCAAAGGAGAGCCCAGCATCATCCATGAAGCACTGTTGGCAAAATATTGAGCTTGAACGTGATCAAGGTCTTTGATCCAAATATCATTTATAATAAGCTTGGGGGCTAGGGAGATATATTATATGACATCATAAAGGTACAACTAGCCAATCCAAAATATTAGAAAATCTTGCCTCACACATGACCCAAATTTTTCATTAAAATAAATAAAGTATTTATTTTATTTCATTAAATAAGTAAATAAGTGGGAAATAAAGAGGGAGAGGAAAATGTTAGAGATTCAAAGGGATGTTATATAGTTCCTATCAATGAAATGCAATATGTGGATTTTTGAGGCTGTTGACAAACAAACCAACTTCAAAAAGTCATTTGAGATACAGTCTGAAAAGTTGTCTGGAAACTACATTAAGAAATTATTATCTTTTGGGTGTGATAATGATAATATGGCTGTGCCTATACAAGAAATCCTTATCATTTAGAGATACACACTAAAGTATTTACAAACCACATGATATCATGTCTGGGGTTTGCTTTTTTTTTTAACTGAATTTCGATCCTGTTACTCATTTATTTGGCTGCACTGGGTCTTAGTTGTGGTTCATGGGATCTTCAGTCTTTACTGAGGTGTGCAGGCTCTTAGTTGCAGCATGTGGGATCTAGTTCCCTGACCAGGGATTGAACCCTGGGCCCCTGCATTGGGAGTGCAGAGCATTAGCCACTGGACCACCAGGGAAGTCCTTGGGATTTGCTTTAAAATAACTCAGCAGTGGGTGGATGTGAGGGTTAAGGATGAAACTAGACAAGACGAATGTTGATAATTACTGAAGCTGGGTGATGGGAACATGGGGTCCATATACTGTTTCCTCTATTTAAAAAAAAAATGTTTAAAGTCTCCAAAATAAAAACTGAAAGAAAAAAAAAAAATTACTGCTCAACAGGCGATGCTTTAGGACGTAGAGCACACTATTGCAGAGGTACTGTGGGGAGGGATCCACGTGGGGCCTGGTCTGACCTGAGCAGCTTCTGAGGCCCTTCCAAGGGATGCTGTGAGTCTGACTTAGATTCTTTCATGGATAGGAGGATAGAAAAGAGCAGTTTTCCTAGATGTCTATCTTTATGGGACTAAGGGAAAATTCAAGGGAGCCGGGATGTTTGTGGATGGCTTTAGGAGGGAAGCAGGCAGCCTTGCCTTGGGCTGCTCAAGCCCCAAATTCTAGCAGATGCTTTATGCCTTGGCAGCCAAGGATGGAGGGTGGCCTCAGCATCCTGGGGCTGGATGTGAGCCGGGACTGTGAAGCTGCAAAGTGGGAGGAGGGGGTCCTCAACACAGAGTCCTTGGTGAGGACGTAATGGAAGGAGGGGTGTTTCCATGTAAGCTGGGCCCAGGGTGCAAGAAGGGACTTGGTATCTAGAGAGATCCAGAGTGAAAAAAGGGCTGAAGGATGCCAGGGAAGGGCTGTGGTATGTGAAGAATCCAGTGTTCCCCAAGACTGTGAGTCAGAGTGTGTGTGTGTGTGTGTGTGTGTGTGTGTGTGTGTGTGTGTGTGTGCGCGTGCGCGCGCGTGCGCGCGCGAGGTGTTCAGGGTAGTGGTGGAGCTGCCTCCCGGCGCTGTCTCACCTGTACGGGCATCCAGGCGGAACCTCCCCTGCTCATTCCCACTGACCAGGCGGTAGCCAGTCTTCTCGGCACCCGGGCGAGTGAGGGTGGCGAGCCGCAGCACCTCTGTGCCGCGCTGGGCATCCTCTGGCACCTGCACGCTGTGCTCGGTGCTCAGAAACACGGGCAGGTAGTCCTCCAGCCCCACCACAGAGACCGTGACGGTGCCCAGCGTGGAGAGCGGTATTGGAGTGCCCAGGTCAGAGGCACGGACGGTGAGCTCCAGAGCTGCCTGTGGCCTGACCCGCAGCGGCTTCTCCAGCCGGATCACACCCGTGGTAGCCTCGATGGAAAAGTGGCCTTCAGCAGAGTCCATGAGAGAATAAACCACCTGGGCATTTGTGCCTGGGGAGGGAGACAGAGTGCATTATTCATACAGAGGGACCTACCCTGGGCCCTGCCTGCTGCACAGCTTTCAGACAGAGGAGGGTCTGGAAGGCAGGGTCCCTAAGATAACATGCTTAGGCTGTTAGCAGTGAGACCCTCTCATGTGGGGGTTCTTGAGGAGGGTGGGGCCCAAGACCTCATAGAAGGTTCTTGTGAAGGGGAGGGTTATTCTGCAAACCCTTAAGGATATCTGAAGCTGTTTATGTAGAGGTTAGGGTCCAATGTCAGCTCATAAAATGAAAATTTTACAAGATTGAAACCACCCATAGCAAGTTCTTTGGTTGTGATAGAAAAATTCTTGATTGTGGTGGTAGTTGCATGAGTCTATACATGGGATAATATTGAATAGAAGTGCACACATGTACATATTCAAATAAGTGCGTATGGAAACTGTGAAATTTGAATAAGGTTGGAGTCTAATTATCAGTAATGTCCCTGGTGGCTCAGATTGTAAAGAGTCTACCTGCAGTGCGGGAGACCCAGATTTGACCCCTGGGTCAGGAAGATCCCCTGGAGAAGACAATGGCAACCTACTCCAGTATTCTTGCCTGGAAAATCCCGTGGACAGAGGAGCCTGGCAGGCTACATGGAGTTGCAGAAAGTTGGACACAACAGAGCAACTTCACTTTCTTTTTTTTCTGTTGGTAATGTCCCATGACCAGTTTCCTGGTTTTAATGTCATACTACAGATTCCTGCCTTTGGGAGAAGCTGGGTGAAGGATGCATGGGCCTCTCAGTACTATTTTTGCAACTTCCTGTGTGTCTATAATTATGTCAAAATAAAAAGAAAACAAAAAACAGAAAATAAAATATACACCCATGGAAAGTTCTTAGTAAATCAAAGCACATGGTGTTTTTCCAGCTTTGTCTCAGAGGCCGTTATTTCCTTTGGTTGTGGACCAGATGAAGCAGTTGGCTCAGGTAGGGCCCATAGGGTCTGAAGAAGGCCAGCATTTAGTGCTCAGCCATGAGAGCCTCACCCAATGGGAGGAGCACAGGCCTTGAGCCTATAGAGACTGAATCTCACACACACCTGGGGACACACAATGCTTTTGTTGAATTTACATGAACTAAATGTGCATACCATGCACATTCTTCCAAATGTGTATTTTTTTCTCAAGAGAGAAGTACTGGTCAGGCTACATTTGAAATATTGAGGTGGAATATTGGGGTTAGAATAATAATAACAATTTGAAGGATTAATTATTAACTGGTACAAGGCCAGAGGATGAATCCTAGAAGGGAGGTAGGGTGGAAACTCAAGAGTGAAGAAGCTAGGGCTCTTTCATCCAGAAAAGGAGCCTTGAGGCTGGAGCTGACAGCATATCCCAGTCTTGGAAGGTCTAGGACACCTGTGTGGCTGCAGATGGCAGGACCATGACTGACAGATATCTGCTCCAAAATGCTAACACTGAATAATTATCTGCGGAAGGAAGGGGCTGCCTGGGAAGTCAGGAGCTTCCTGTGCTTGGAGGTGTGTACGCCCTGGCTAGTGAGCATTACAGGGCCAGAGCATTGCAGGGCCTTAGATATTAGATGCCTTTGCACTGACTATTTGCCCTCCCTGGAACCCCTGCATTCCTCCAAAATCTCTCACCTCCCTCAGTGCCAAGCTAAAACTCCCTTCCTCTAAGAAGTTGTAAATTTACTCTGTTGGTGTCTCATGAAGCAGGGTATTTTGATCTGTCTTATCACTACCATCATCTTCATCATTGTTCCTCTGGCTACTTTGATCCTGAGGGTATTTTTTACCTATAGCAAAATTGTCCAATTTTCTTGAATTAAATTTTATAATTGTGTATGTACATATATATGTATAAACATGTATATATACATATACATCTATAGACATAGATACAGATCGCCACAGTGAAAAACTTCATGATGTCAGAATCTTTAAATGATACATTATGAAATGAATACTCCTGGATGAATCCAATTTGCCTTGTAAATAAATAGTAAAAGGAAAAGAATCCTAATGAAAACCATGTCATTAAAATTAAAATGTAAAGTATTAAAACGTGAAAATAAAATGCAAACTATTCCACTTCATTGCCTAGAAAATTGATCCAAGAATTTAGTAGACTAAATGGAGTTTGTACCCTAGGTTTCTTTCTTGTGGCCAATTAACCAGAGTCGAATAATTCTGATTGGTGTATTGTATTCAAAATATCCTGGAACTTAAACTATAGGATTGGAAGTGCTCCAGGTCTAAGAGGCAGGGAGAAGCAATGAGGCTGAAATGCCCCACATCAGTCTTGAAACGGCCAACATCTTTGGTCACCTAGCACTTAGATACGCAGTTTATGGACATTTTCTACTTGTAACTGTCTGTAGGTGCAGGAGTGACAGTCCTTGCAGTTCCAGAACAGAGAGAGAGCCAAAACCTCGCCTAGGGTGACCCTGTAAGCAAACGGCCTCTAATCCTTGTCTTTCTCACCTTGGTCAGGGTCCCGGGCCAACACTACTGCCACAGGGGTCTTCACCGTGGTGTTGTCGAAGACTGCCACAGCAGAGTGGCTGGGGAAGAACCGGGGGGCGTTGTCATTCACATCCTCCACATGGAGGATCACATCTGCCTGGCATGATTGGCCGCCTCCATCTGTTGCCTTGGCAACAAGGCTGTACGCATCCTTCTTCTCTCGATCTAAGGCTGTGAGTGTGGTCAGCTCCCCTGGCAGGAGAAAGGACAGAAAGTGATCTTTCTCTGGAGGCCATGGTCCTAGCATGTACATTTCTGATGTCTATATGAGATAACAGCACCGCTCACCCCTCTCAGTGTGCTGTCACAGAGAATAGGGGTCCTGTGTACAGAGGGTTAGGAAAGAGGTTCAGTCTGTGTCTTTCCACACCTGATTGCTTTCCTAGTCACATTCCACCACCTCATCCCCAATTTAAAATTCACACCAACAAGCTACAAAGAGGCATAACGTTTTAAAATGCCAGTTGGACAGTTTCTAACACCACATAAAATGTGTTTATGCTTTGGTCTGCAGTCTCACTTCTAGGACTGTATCCCATAGAATAATCAACCCAAGGAGAAAATATACACGTAGAGATATTCTCTGCAGCATTCTTTATAAATAGCAACATACTGAAAATATCATGTGTCTTTCAAAAAGGTACTGGTTAAATTCATTATCATTTAGCCATACAGTAAAATATTCTGCAATGGGAAAAGTGATTATGGCCAAACTTTATGTACTGCCTTGTTGATAGCTCCAAGATATTGCTCTAAGAAAAAGGAAGTCACAAAATAGTATGCTATATAGAGATCACGGCATGCATGGAAAACCAGTCTGATAGACTATATGCCAAGAGTGCTTATCTTTCATTAGAGGCTGGTTATCATGAAGATTTTCCAATGTCTGCCTAATACACACCTACATGGTTTGTATTTTTGAACAACGAGTAAGTGAAAGTTGCTCAGTTGTGTCTGACTCTTTGCGACCCCATGGACTATACACTCCATGGAATTCTCCAGGCCAGAATACTGGAGAGGGTAGCCTTTCCCTTCTTCAAGGGATCTTCCCAACCTAGGAATTGAACCCAGGTCTCCCACATTGCAGGCAGATTCTTTACCAACTGAGCCACAAGGGAAGCCCACTTTGAATAATGAGCATGTATTATTTCCTTACTCAGATAAACCACTGAATTTTTTTTAAGACCCTACTAATCATCCTTCATCTGGACAAAGCACAGTAGAGAGAGGTTAGGTCACCTCCTTGGGTGACTCAGCATGCCTGTGCTAGGGTCAGAAAGGGCAGAGCAGCTTCTTGAAATACTCACTCTCATCTGCTACCTCCCTGCTCAGCAACCTCCATAGTATCCTTTGAGCTACTGGCTCCAAGTGTCAGGAGCTGGCTTTCTGTGCAAGTCACAGAGAGGGCTCAAGAGCCCTCTACGCTGCATGTCCCCACACCCTCCATTACAGCAGCAGGACAAGGACTTCCCCTTCTCTGAAGGAACCAATCTCTACCCTGCCTTCTCCACCAGATGCTCACAGCTAAACCTTTCCCAAGTATTCCAGTCTACTCTGCTGGACTCTGCTTCCCACTCTCTGTTTTGTCCCCTAACTGATAATGACAATGGAAACCGTATCTACTGAATTCTTATTATGTGCCAGACTTGGGCTTAGATTTCTATATACTTTATTGGGATCCTTACAACAGTGCCCTGGGGTTTTATCTCAATCTGCAGCATACAACCTTGAGATCATGTCTTTGATCATGACTTTTTACCCACTTGAACCTTTTAATGGCTCTGTAGGTAAGGACTTGGCTCCTGTGCCCCAGGGGGACTCATCTTTTGCCCTCTTTCTCTCCTCCCCTTCTGTGCACCAGATTCTGCCTTCTAGGTCCTTACCTATGCATGTTCTTTCCCTAAACAAAATCCTCATATGAAATCTCTTTCTGCTTTGAATGTCCAACCTTACCACTCCCTTACCCCCTGGCTATTTCCTCAAAGAAATTTTACTTAACCCCACTTCCAAATTTGAGTTCTGCTATCAAAAACTCACCTAACATCCTGAATTTTTCTTACCTCAGCACATGTCAAACCACTGACTCAATACCTTCCCCACTAGACTGTGAAGAACTCGATCTTGTCTTATCAATTTTTGTCCCCAGCATCTAGTGAATGCTTGGCATATAGTGCCAATATATGTTTGCTGAGTGGATGGATGGATGGATAAGTGAATTCTTGTTTCTTCTCTAAGAAGCCTGGGTACTGGGCACTGGTTATTCAGTGTATCAGTTCTTGGCTTGATCCTGCAGCTCCAGAAACNTCTAGTGAATGCTTGGCATATAGTGCCAATATATGTTTGCTGAGTGGATGGATGGATGGATAAGTGAATTCTTGTTTCTTCTCTAAGAAGCCTGGGTACTGGGCACTGGTTATTCAGTGTATCAGTTCTTGGCTTGATCCTGCAGCTCCAGAAACCTACCTGTGTGAGGATCCAGCTTAAATTCATCCGCCCCAGGGCCATGCAGAGAATATGTGATCTGAGCATTGGTGTCGGAGTCCAAGTCTGTTGCAGAAACTTTCAAAATGAAGTGTCCTGGAGGTACAGCTTCACTGACTTCGCCAGTGTAGAGAAGCTGAAATTGAAAGACAAAGAAGAGGGAGACTGTGGGAGATATGCTAAGATTCAGAGAGAGAGAGAGTAACAGGACAAGATAGAAGCAGAGAGAGAGACTTGAGAGAGCAGAGATGGAAGTGGGGGCGGGGAGAGAAGCAGAGAGTGGGAGGGAGGAGAATAGAGTAAGATAGAACACGCAGGGAAAAAGGAGATGAAAAACAAGGAGAAAGATGATGGGAGACCTAGTCAGAAAAGCAGAGAATGAGAGAGAATTTCCACCATCTGAAAGCGCACACTCAGGTCNTTCTCATGATGTACTCTGCATGTAAGTTAAATAAGCAAGGTGACAATATACAGCTTTGACGTACTCCTTTACCTATTTGGAACCAGTCTGTTGTTCCATGTGAATATTAATACTTAGAGTAAGCAGTGATTTAGAAAGCAGAAAGACATTTTTAAAAAGTTGGAGATAAGTTGGACAAAGGTCTAACAAATATTAAATAATCCATAGGACTTAAAAGAGTAAAGTGAAGCAGCAAAAACCATAAATTTAATGCTCAAATATCAAGATGCCCTTACATTTAATGAAAAAATTCTGGCCTCAGTTTTTAAGCTCTTCTAAGAACCATCTCTGAACATATAGGTGAGTGGGTGTTCTGGTTAGAAAGATAAATTTAAGTGACCCCCAAAGTAGCCTTAAGCAATAGCAAAGAAATATTTCACTTTTAAAATCTCGAGCCTTCACATTAAGGTCAGTTCAGTTCACTTCAGTTCAGTTGCTAAGTCGTGTCTGACTCTTTGTGACCCCATNAGAGCTGGACACGACTGAGCGACCCATGCATGCATGCATGCATGCTTGTGTGTATCTTTGTGTGTATGTATATATGTATTTGCATATTTATAGAGTTATAATCTTTCAACTACGTGTATGTGTGTGAGTACCTACATATAAGTGTGCACTTATATGTATATATACTGAAGAACTGGATTTTTTATACATTTGAATTATGCTAACTTGATGTCATAAAAATTTAATATTAATAGTTTAACTTTATTTGCAAACCTTGAAGTAATGCAACCCCCCCAAATTAAAAATTATTTATTGTGTTTAAAAAAATATGTTTAAAAGCAAAGCTACGTGACAATGGTTGTTGATTTATGTCCTCTAAGAGTGCAATTTAGTGTTTAATTACATGAGGTCCTTAGGAAAGTCTCCTTTATCAAAAATGTAGCTGCCCTGTCTGTATGTTTGTGTATACATGTATCCTGGAGGAGGGTTTCTGTTGGTCTGTATAATGCATGCAGATGTAGGGATATGCACATAAAGACATGGTGAGTGGTGCAGGATGTCTCTGGGGGAAGGTCTCTTTGGATATATTTGATACCAATGAGTCATGCTAACAAGTTGAGTGATAGAGTGACTTTTCCATTGAGCGTAGCAGACTGGAGAATGAAGTTACTTCTGGATATATTTTGCAGGAAAAAGGATCTTTTTAGGGAATGTGGGATGGGGGTGGGGAGAGCTATGGACCATGAATCCTAAAGAGCTTGGTGACATCCTTTTGGGAAGGGCAATGAATTACCTGGAACGGTCCCTGCCCCAGGCACTAGTCTGAGGCCAGCCGGGGAGAAGCAAGGGCAGGTTTGGTCAGTGATGGCCCGCTGCAGAGATGGTACTCTGAGTCCTTCTCCTTCCTCTTACCCTTTGCTCCAGCTTCCTTATCTCCACTCCTCCCCTACCCTTACCTGGCTCTCACCTGTGAGCACTGTGGGCTGTTATCATTGATGTCCAGGACAAAGATCTCCACGGGGACTGAAGCCTGGAACTTGCCATCGGAAGCTGTGATTCGGAGCAAGTACTTGGCTGTGTGCTCACGGTCCAGGGTCTTCCTCGAGAAAATTCTCCACTCATCTCCAACTTGGCTGATCCCAAACTGGCCCAGGGGGTCTCCCTCTAGAAATATGGGACAGAGTTTCCTGAAGCCAAGCCATAGGAACAAACCAGGCTTTGTACTATAGGTGACTGCCCACCCTGACACTTTTTTTTTAGGATTGCAGGGAAAGGCAAAAATTTCCTCCTTTAACTAGGGACCTACATTTCTTCAATGAGTCAGTTATTTGGTGTTATGAAACCTCTTTCAACTTCAAAGGCCTCCTGTTAAATGGAATTATCACGGCAAGAAACACTGCTCCCAAGTATGTGGCTAAGGGACATGNTCCTCCTTTAACTAGGGATCTACATTTCTTCAATGAGTCAGTTATTTGGTGTTATGAAACCTCTTTCAACTTCAAAGGCCTCCTGTTAAATGGAATTATCACGGCAAGAAACACTGCTCCCAAGTATGTGGCTAAGGGGCATGTTTCTTCTTTTGTGTGCATTGGAAGACATTGGGGGAAGTTAAAGGGAAGCAGATAGCAATTCTAGACAAGAACCTTCTAGTATCCAGTATCTGTTCAATAGTGGAGGGCTGGAAGGTGATCAATAACATTCAACTCTCTGAGGTTTTATTTTACAACTGAGTACACAGGCTAACCAGAGGTTCAGATGGCTCATTAGGTTTGCTTCTGAGTCATCTTTTCTTGACATCCATCATTGAGAGGGGAGATGGATTTTCGAGATTCTAAGATTCTGGAGCTCCAAGATTCAGCTATTCCCAGAGTTGATGATACAGTGACATTTATTATGTTATTATTCAGAGAGTTTAAGATTTTTGTGTTTTTAAAAGTCTGATATTATAAGATGATAAGATTCTTTCACTAAGACTCCATGTTTCAAACAACTTTGATCCAGGCTCTGTCTCCAGGAGTCTATAATTCTTGGTTGGAATGTCATGCTTGTTAACTCTCCGCCAGACAGCTGTGAGAGCAGAAGAAACCATGACTAGAGGAATGGGATGACAAGGCAGCTGGGACACAGGGAAAGGGACACTGAGAAGTAAAGAAACTCTCCGGCCACCAGTTGGCCGGTTTCACCCCTGGACAGAGATTGAAGTTGTTTGGGTTTGCAGTAGTTATCTACTGGGGAAAGCAGTTTGTAGGGTCTGGTTTTAATCCCAGTCCTGATGCAAGCTTGGAGTGTGACCTTGGTTGAGTTTAACCTCCTATCTGGGCTTTGGTTCTCCCATGTGTGTGTGAAAGAAGAGGATTGGGTTGGAATCATATCCAACCCACTTAACACTCAGGTCCTATGATTGACTAGGAAGCATTTTCTACTATCCACAACTTGCCCTTGGCAGAGTACTACTCTGCAAGGATAGTCACCTTACAGAGTTTCTATAGACCACATAATTGTTGATCCCCTCTCCATCTTCCAGAAGCTAACTGAGAACAGTTACAGTGTCTCCCTTCTATTCTATCTACTCCAGCTAAGGTAATAAGAGATCCTCTTTACAAAGCACTTTCTACTTTATAGGGAGCTATCAAAGCTTTTTCAAGTTAGATCCTGTCAGCATCCCTTGAGATGGATTAAAACAGCCATGCCAAGTCTATAACTGGAGCAGTCGAGGTCCTGGAAAGTTAAGTGATTTGCTCAAGATCACACTGTTAAGAGGCAGAGCAAGGACTTAAACCCATGTCTTAAGAAACGTCTTACTGGAATTTTTTTCAATGCATCCCACTCTAAGATAGGTATCCTTACCTGTGATATAGCAGGTGACCTGTCTGTTCTGCTCAGAGATATCAGCATCCAAGGTTTTAAGAGTGGCCACAGGTTCACCAGGCTCACTGTTCTCAACCACAGATCCTCTGTAGTCTTCTGAAGCAAATCGGGGGGCATTGTCATTTTCATCTGTAATGGAGACTTCAACCAGGACCTGAGAAGACAGCTGGATGGTCCGGCCATGGTCATAGGCCACTACATAAAAGTGGTAGATCTGGTTGGTCTCACAGTCAAGTTCCTGGAGTGTGGTGATCCAGCCAGTTTCACTGTCAATGGCAAAGAGTTCATGGATATTGCTACCAGCGTCCACTGGCAACCTGTAGCTCACCTGGCCATCATCCCCAGTGTCCTGATCATTGGCAGTCACTTGAATGACTGAGGTCCCCACTGGCATATTCTCAGTGAGAACAGCCTTATATGGATCGGCCTCAAATATAGGCCTATTGTCATTGACATCCTTCACTTGGATGTTGACAGAGACCAGGGAACCCAAGTAAGTGTCATTATGAGGGCAATGAGCCATCAAGTCAATCTGGTACCATTTGGTGGACTCGTAATCCATGGCCTTCCTCACCTTTAGAACCCCTGTGTTTTGGTCCAAGGAGAAGATGCCATCCTTGTTGCTCTCTGGCGTGGTGCCCTGCACCAGACTATAGATGACTGGATCTTGAGCTGCCACTGCTTTAACAGAGCCAATTTCAGACCCCTCTGGAAGGTCTTCTGATGCAGAAAAGGTATATAGAGGTTCAGAAAATTGGGGCAAGGACACTTCATTAGGAACCACCTGAAGTCGTAACCGCATGAGAGAGTTCCAGTGAGGAGGGCCCCCATCCTGAGCTTTAATTTTTAAGTCAAAGGCCCGATTTTCCAATCCCACCAGGCTCTCTTTCACCTTGACCACACCAGTAATTGGGTTGACTTCAATGATCTCTTCTTCCAAGTCCTCCACTGAGTCCACTGAGTAGGTGACGTCTGCATTCCGGCCTTCATCTGCATCATAGGCCAGCACCTGGATGACTGGGGAGTCTTTACTGACATTGGACTGAATGGATACAGTGTACTCAGATGCTTTGAACTGTGGAGGGTTGTCATTTTCATCCGTGAGGATGATCTTCACAGTGCAGAAGGCCACGCGTCCTCCTCCGTCCTGAGCCATGACCTTAATGGCAATGACCCTTTCTGTGGAATTCTCCCGGTCTAGTTTCTGCAGCGTGGTGATCTGGCCACTCGGGTTTATGGAGAACTTCTCACCTGCTAGTTTATTGATGATGGTGTAATCTACAGTGCCATAGGGACCACTGTCCCTGTCTATGGCTAACAACTCAATCACCTTGGTCCCCACCTTTGCATTCTCAGCCAATTCTGCCTCATAAATACGCTGCTGGAACTCTGGGCTGAACTTGTTGGCATTTGTAGTGTTGATATACACAGGTACAGTTGCTCGGAAGACCCCATCAGAGGCACCTACCCTCAAGTTGTAAGAAGAGTCCAAGTGCTTTTTGCAAAGGTTGTACATAGAAATTATTCCTGATGAGCTGTTAATGGAGAAGTGCCTGTCCTGATTGCCAGAAAGAATCAGGTACTCCAGGCGGGAGGTGTCCCTGCTGTCAGGGTCAAGAGCTTGAACTTTGAGAACCAGATGTCCGCAGGTTGCCAGCTCACTGACATTGGCTTCGTACTGAGGTTGCCTGAACTCGGGGGGGTTGTCATTGATGTCAGACACGTTGACAACCACAAGGGTTTCACCAGTGAGTGGGGGATCGCCTCTATCCATGGCCCTGACTTTCACATGAAAATGTTGTTGGGCTTCATAGTCCAGCTCTTGAACTGTGGACATTTCTCCTGTGCTCCCATTGATCTGGAAGAATTCGGAAACATCTGAGCCATCCTCTACAATCTGGTAAGAGACATCACGGTTCTGCCCTGAATCCCGGTCAGAAGCCAATAGTTGGATCACGGGAGTCTGAGCAGGCAAACCTTCTGAGATTGAAGTGGTGTAGACCAACTGAGAGAAAGTGGGGGGATTATCATTCACGTCCTCCACCAGGACTTCCACGGTGGCTTCAGAAAATGACCCCAGAGCAGTGTCTGTGGCTCTGACTGTGAACACGTGTTTGGTCTTAGACTCATAGTCCAAAGGGCCCGTCACAGTTAGGACACCAGTCTTAAAGTCAGTGGTGAACAGCATCAAGGGCTCTTCTTCTACAATGTTGTAGATGAGCCGGAGTCCCTCTGGACTCCGGGCCTGGGTGTGGAGAATAGGGGTGTAGAGTGTGATATTTTCAGGCACTCTGACTTTGTAGTAAGGTGTCTGGAACAGTGGGTTGGATTTATTTCTCACAATGACAAGTACCTCTTCCTCAGCCTGGAGGGATGGAGTTCCTCCATCTTGAGCAATGACTTTGAGGTGATACTTATTCAGAGCCTGATAATCAAAGGGTTTCCTTAATGATATGTCCCCAAGAAAAGGGTCAATTCGAAAATAAGTGTAATCTTCTGCAAATGCATAGGTGACAGCACCATTCACCCCCAAGTCCTGGTCAGTGGCAGATACCTGAAAGAGGACATCTCCTGGTTCTGTGCCATCTTGGATGATTGTGTGGTAGGGCAGATGTTTAAATTCAGGGCTATTATCATTGACATCCTCAACAGAGACTCGGACCAGAGCCTGAGCCACCCTCTGAGGTGTCCGATTGTCCCTCAGTTCCACTGCCACCTCATGAGTGTCCTGCTGTTCTCTGTCAAACCCCACACCTCTCGTCTGCAACACACCTGCTGATTTGATCATATGAAACATATCTGTGCCATTCAAAAGGAAGTAGGACAAGGTGTCATTCAAATGATTGCCTTGGGCACCAAGAATCACCAATGCCTTTCTCTCCAGTAAATTCTCCTTCACTGTTGCCCTGTAGACATCCCTGTCAAACTGTAAGGTTGTGTTAGGAGCTTGTGTCCAAGAAATCTTTACTAGTGCAGTATCTTGATATAGGCCATCAGAAGCTCTGACGATAAGCTCCCGAGAGAGTCCCAGGAGAGTTGGATCCAATACAGATATGCGACCAGTAATGGGATGCATGGCAATAGCTTCATCAGCATTGCCAGTTTTGATGCTATAACTGACTTCTGAATCATCGTCACTGGCCTGCACCATAAGGAGCTCCATACCCCGGTGGATTGGCTTCATTATTGCCACTTCATATATCTGGTCCAAGAACCTGGGAGGACAGTCATTAACATTCCTGACATTGATTATGACCTGAGCAGCCCTGGGTGCAAATAAGATGGGGCTCCCTTGGTCATGGACATAGACGTCGAATCGGAAAGAGGGCATGCTTTCGTAATCCATCTCTAATATGGTGGTTAGAGTTCCCATGCTGGAATCGATTTTTAAAAACTTCAGAGTCTCTGGTTCCAAAATTTTATAGACCAACAAGGAATTTGCTTCTTTGTCACTGTCAGAGGCTCGGATCACAAGGGGGTTGTTGTTTTCATCCATGATCATGCTATTCAGTGGAGCTGCTTCACTAATTTGGCCCACAAAAGTCGATTTTGAGAACACAGGAGCATTGTCATTTTCATCAATGATGTAAACAAGAGCCATGACATCAGTAAATGCACCCGCCATATTGCTGCCTCGGATTTTCAGCTGGTAAGATGAAATTTTCTCATGATCCAGTTTCTTCTGAGTGGAAATGAGTCCAGAATATGAGTTCATGGAGAATACGCCATTCTTGTTTCCCTCTCTTAACTCATAGGTAACTTCTGAGAAGCTTGTAGCTGAGATGAGGAGGATTGGGGAACCCACAGGGATTGATTCGGGGATCTCTACAAAGTACTCAGAGTTTGAAAAGACGGGGGCACTGCTGTCAGAGGGGTAGATGTGAATGATCACTGTAGCCAGGTCATGCCTTTGTGGGGAGCCTTGATCTTCTGCCTTTACTGTTAGAGTATACCGGGCATGATTTGCCTGATCAAGTTTCTGTGCTAGAGTGATGATGCCTAGCAGGGCATTGATGTTGAAGAAACCTTCGCTGTTCCCTAAAACAAAAGACAAGAGAAATTGAAGTTTACCACATCCTCAAGAGGTACCAACTAGGCTTTCTAGATCAGTATAAGACAATCACACAAAAGCTGGGCAGGGCAAAACCCACATCCTTTGCCACCATGGAGTTAGTTATGCTACAAGATGTAGGGTAGGTCTGTACTTTATGAAATCTCTTAATTGATGCACCTAGTAGGTGCTCCATAAATGGAAGGTTTGTGGGCCATAACTTAAAGCTACAAACCAAAGCCATAGTAGGGTTTTGGAGGAAAGAAAGGAGATTTAAACTTTGTAGGAAAAGCATACTCCTCTCTGTATTTCAGTGGTGACTTTTATAGGAAAAGCTTCAGTTACATTATATAGAATTTTAAACCATTCTTTATATAACTTTGCATAGCTTTGGTTACACACGCAATAGTTGAAAATTGTCAATAGGGAATCATAAACTGTCTAAACTGACACAGACTGGGAAAACTGCCTCGTCTATTCCCGTATAGTCTACTTTGTCAGGGTTGGGATTGAGTGGCGGGGGTTGACTGGGGAGGGACTGGGTAGCATTTGAGGCTCTTGGCCAAATGCCCTTTCCACCACACCTGGATTTCCTAAAGGTTGGGCATTCTCACACCACCTTTGCAGGTTTGTTTTTTTAAATATTCAGCCACTACCTGTACAACAGTATAGTATACAGTTTATACCAAATGGATACTTTCCTTTAAATTGATTTTTTTTAAATTTAAAGTATTGTTAACAGGCAACTTTATATATTGGTTCTTTAAAAAGCAGCATAGTATTGCTTGTTGTCAAACAGAGGTTACCATAAAAACCAGTCAATGGAAAATATTTTCTTAAAATTCTGGATAAAATCTATTGCTTGCTAAGAGGATCTGGCCCAAGACCTACAGTCTTTCTGCAGCAAGTATTAGAAAATTAAAGAGATCCTAGTACCCAAAGGAGTCTTCCTTGACTAATCAGGAAGCCCAGATGAAAGTCAAAACTGGACTCCTTTCTCCATGTCTGATTATTATTTTTATCATCCTTTTAAAATTTGATATTTATTTGGATAAATACATAATACCATTTCAAATTTAAGTTGAGGGAAGTTGTGATCATGCAACATTACATAGTTCACAAAAGGTAATGTTGAAAACTAATCATGTTTTCCTAAAAAAAAGTTCTCAAAGTTATCACAGTTTTTAGAGTCCGAACTTACTTGGGCTGCAGCTATCCTTTTTTTTTTTTTTTCCTTTACGTTTTTTTATACTATGGTAATAAACAGATAACATGAGGTCTACATTCTTGAATTTTTAGAGGTTATAGTACAGTGTTAACTATTGTGTTAACTACAAGCACAATGCTGTACAGAGATCACCAGAACTTATTCAGCGTGCATAACTGGTACTTCTTTTCAGTTTTATTAAGATATAATTGACATATGACATGGCATTAAAGGTGTATAACATAATTTGATCTATGTTTGAGTATATATTGCAAAATGACTACCACAATGTTTAGTGAACATTCATCACCTGATATAGTTTTTCAAATACATTTTTTTTTCCCTGTGATGAGACCATTACCTATTTAATACCATGACTAACACCTGAATAATTCTGCTCACCACCCAGGAGTACAATTCCTTCACTCAGGGGAGTACTACTTATTATTATGCTGATTTCATTTATTATTTCAATGGCAAAGTAAATGGCCAGGCTTCACCACAAAACCTTCTATCTGATTCTCCCACTAAGTGAAGTCACTCTGCAGCTGACTATTGAGGTGATTTCCCAACTTGCCTTTGTTATACAAATCCCGAGGTTGATCAAAGAATGTGGTTTTAATGAGTAACCANGATCCAATACAGATATGCGACCAGTAATGGGATGCATGGCAATAGCTTCATCAGCATTGCCAGTTTTGATGCTATAACTGACTTCTGAATCATCGTCACTGGCCTGCACCATAAGGAGCTCCATACCCCGGTGGATTGGCTTCATTATTGCCACTTCATATATCTGGTCCAAGAACCTGGGAGGACAGTCATTAACATTCCTGACATTGATTATGACCTGAGCAGCCCTGGGTGCAAATAAGATGGGGCTCCCTTGGTCATGGACATAGACGTCAAATCGGAAAGAGGGCATGCTTTCGTAATCCATCTCTAATATGGTGGTTAGAGTTCCCATGCTGGAATCGATTTTTAAAAACTTCAGAGTCTCTGGTTCCAAAATTTTATAGACCAACAAGGAATTTGCTTCTTTGTCACTGTCAGAGGCTCGGATCACAAGGGGGTTGTTGTTTTCATCCATGATCATGCTATTCAGTGGAGCTGCTTCACTAATTTGACCCACAAAAGTCGATTTTGAGAACACAGGAGCATTGTCATTTTCATCAATGATGTAAACAAGAGCCATGACATCAGTAAATGCACCCGCCATATTGCTGCCTCGGATTTTCAGCTGGTAAGATGAAATTTTCTCATGATCCAGTTTCTTCTGAGTGGAAATGAGTCCAGAATATGAGTTCATGGAGAATACGCCATTCTTGTTTCCCTCTCTTAACTCATAGGTAACTTCTGAGAAGCTTGTAGCTGAGATGAGGAGGATTGGGGAACCCACAGGGATTGATTCGGGGATCTCTACAAAGTACTCAGAGTTTGAAAAGACGGGGGCACTGCTGTCAGAGGGGTAGATGTGAATGATCACTGTAGCCAGGTCATGCCTTTGTGGGGAGCCTTGATCTTCTGCCTTTACTGTTAGAGTATACCGGGCATGATTTGCCTGATCAAGTTTCTGTGCTAGAGTGATGATGCCTAGCAGGGCATTGATGTTGAAGAAACCTTCGCTGTTCCCTAAAACAAAAGACAAGAGAAATTGAAGTTTACCACATCCTCAAGAGGTACCAACTAGGCTTTCTAGATCAGTATAAGACAATCACACAAAAGCTGGGCAGGGCAAAACCCACATCCTTTGCCACCATGGAGTTAGTTATGCTACAAGATGTAGGGTAGGTCTGTACTTTATGAAATCTCTTAATTGATGCACCTAGTAGGTGCTCCATAAATGGAAGGTTTGTGGGCCATAACTTAAAGCTACAAACCAAAGCCATAGTAGGGTTTTGGAGGAAAGAAAGGAGATTTAAACTTTGTAGGAAAAGCATACTCCTCTCTGTATTTCAGTGGTGACTTTTATAGGAAAAGCTTCAGTTACATTATATAGAATTTTAAACCATTCTTTATATAACTTTGCATAGCTTTGGTTACACACGCAATAGTTGAAAATTGTCAATAGGGAATCATAAACTGTCTAAACTGACACAGACTGGGAAAACTGCCTCGTCTATTCCCGTATAGTCTACTTTGTCAGGGTTGGGATTGAGTGGCGGGGGTTGACTGGGGAGGGACTGGGTAGCATTTGAGGCTCTTGGCCAAATGCCCTTTCCACCACACCTGGATTTCCTAAAGGTTGGGCATTCTCACACCACCTTTGCAGGTTTGTTTTTTTAAATATTCAGCCACTACCTGTACAACAGTATAGTATACAGTTTATACCAAATGGATACTTTCCTTTAAATTGATTTCTTTTTTAAATTTAAAGTATTTTTAACAGGCAACTTTATATATTGGTTCTTTAAAAAGCAGCATAGTATTGCTTGTTGTCAAACAGAGGTTACCATAAAAACCAGTCAATGGAAAATATTTTCTTAAAATTCTGGATAAAATCTATTGCTTGCTAAGAGGATCTGGCCCAAGACCTACAGTCTTTCTGCAGCAAGTATTAGAAAATTAAAGAGATCCTAGTACCCAAAGGAGTCTTCCTTGACTAATCAGGAAGCCCAGATGAAAGTCAAAACTGGACTCCTTTCTCCATGTCTGATTATTATTTTTATCATCCTTTTAAAATTTGATATTTATTTGGATAAATACATAATACCATTTCAAATTTAAGTTGAGGGAAGTTGTGATCATGCAACATTACATAGTTCACAAAAGGTAATGTTGAAAACTAATCATGTTTTCCTAAAAAAAAGTTCTCAAAGTTATCACAGTTTTTAGAGTCCGAACTTACTTGGGCTGCAGCTATCCTTTTTTTTTTTTTTTCCTTTACGTTTTTTTATACTATGGTAATAAACAGATAACATGAGGTCTACATTCTTGAATTTTTAGAGGTTATAGTACAGTGTTAACTATTGTGTTAACTACAAGCACAATGCTGTACAGAGATGACCAGAACTTATTCAGCGTGCATAACTGGTACTTCTTTTCAGTTTTATTAAGATATAATTGACATATGACATGGCATTAAAGGTGTATAACATAATTTGATCTATGTTTGAGTATATATTGCAAAATGACTACCACAATGTTTAGTGAACATTCATCACCTGATATAGTTTTTCAAATACATTTTTTTTTCCCTGTGATGAGACCATTACCTATTTAATACCATGACTAACACCTGAATAATTCTGCTCACCACCCAGGAGTACAATTCCTTCACTCAGGGGAGTACTACTTATTATTATGCTGATTTCATTTATTATTTCAATGGCAAAGTAAATGGCCAGGCTTCACCACAAAACCTTCTATCTGATTCTCCCACTAAGTGAAGTCACTCTGCAGCTGACTATTGAGGTGATTTCCCAACTTGCCTTTGTTATACAAATCCCGAGGTTGATCAAAGAATGTGGTTTTAATGAGTAACCAAGTAAGTAACCAGTAACCAAGTAAGCTTAATCATAATTTCTTATTTTACTGCTGAGAGAAAAAAAAAAAAGGGAATAAAAGTGTATATTCGTTTTGATCTTAGAACTGCAGAAAGATGCATAGAAAAAGATAAGAGAGAAATAAATGAAATTATTTTCTCTGGGTTATGAAAGCCATGGCCGAGTGTTATTTTTATTATTTTTTTGACCATACTGCTGCATGCTGCTGCTGCTAAGTCGCTTCAGTCATGTCCTGCTCTGTGCGACCCCATAGACGGCCTCCCACCAGGCTCCCCTGTCCCTGGGATTCTCCAGGCAAGAACACTGGAGTGGGTTGCCACTTCCTTCTCCAATGCATGAAGGTGAAAAGAGAAAGTGAAGTCGCTTAATCGTGTCTGACTCAGCGACCCCATGAACTACAGCTTACCAGGCTCCTCCGTCCATGGGATTTTCCAGGCAAGAGTACTGGAGTGGGGTGCCATTGCTTTATCCATGCAGGATCTTAAATTTGAACCTGTGCCTCTTGCAATGGAAGTCAGTGCAGAATCTTAACCACTGGACCACTAGGGAAGTCCTCTGAGTGTTATTTTCTTTTTCATAGATTCTTGTTTTTTTCAGGTTTTAAAGAATAACCATGTGTTACTTCTTCAATCAGAAGATTATTTTAAAACTAACTCAATGTGTAAAATAAAATTAGTAGTGGGGGAATACCTTGGTGCTCCAGTGATTAAGACTCCAAGCTTCCTCTATAGGGCACCTGGGTTTGATCCCTGGTCAGGGAACTAAGATCCCATATGTTATGAGGCATAGATTTTAAAAATTTATTAGATTTATTTAAAAAAAATTAGTACAACATCAGTGGGACTGTCAGTGAGAAAAAAGAGATGATTATATTTCATAAGTCACAAAAAAAGCCATTAATGGATTATTATTTGCATTATTATTCTTCAGGGATGACAGACTTCTGCTGTATGACAAGGTATAACAACTGTCTCTACAAAAAAGGAAAATGTGAAACATTCTGAATTCTTGAAAGTATATAAGACACTGACAAGCAGTAAATGAACATCATTATGCTCCATGAAGGCAAAGAGCAAGTCATGCTCACCTTTGATCATCCATAGCATCTTGCTCTATAGATACTAATTCATATTAAAGATACAATAATTATTAAATAGCAATTATGAATTATCAAACATTACAAATTATGATTAATAATGAGTTGGGTACTGGATATTATCATTTTTGTCATATTAACTACTTATAATTAATAACCTCTGACACTTGTATGATATTTTACAATTTACAAAGTGTTAACATACATTTTCTCTATTAGTCTTCACAAAGAGTTTCTGGCACAGATAATTTTCCCATTTTTCAGATTAAAAAATAATAGGTATGAAATCACGATGTGGCCTTAGAAGAAAATACTCATGAAACTATGCCATATATTTTATCAAGTATTTATAGGTCCCTTTTATTGTACATGCACAAAGATACTATCTTTTAAAATGTTGCTTGGGGAACTTCCCTGACGGCCCAGTGGTTAAGACTCTGTGCTCACAATTTAGTGGGCATTGGTTCAATCCCTGGCTGGGGAACTAAGATCCTGCATGCCATATGGTGTGGTCAATATATATATATATGTGTATATATATATATATATATGTGTGTGTGTATATATATATATATATGTGTGTGTGTGTGTATATATATATGTATATATATATATATTGCGAGGACTTCATAAGCATCCTTTACATGTATGGTCATTGGATATATATATATCCTCAATGTAAATTCTCCCATAACTTGAGTAATCCTTTGTTACCATTCTCACCATCTTTGAAAGCACATTAATTTAGGTCATTATAGTTCCAGGGAATGCTCTAGAATGATAATTTGCCAAAGTTTAGCAAGTAATTGACACTTGAATAACTTGCAAATCCATGTTCCAGTGCTTTTCCTTGTGGCCGAAGCCCCTCTCCTCATATCCTGCACTCAGGGTCAGACCTCTCACCTTTGAGGAAGGAGTAGCGGACCTCAGCACTGGCTCCCCGGTCACCATCCATGGCTCGGACCTGGAGCAGCTCTGTTCCGGGGACTGTGGTGTCAGAAACACGTGTCTCATAGTGGAGCTGGGTGAAGCGGGGACGGTGGAGGTTTCCGTCCTCCACGTGAATAGACACCCACACAAAGTTCCTCTTGATGGGCATCTCCTGGTCGCGAACCTATGGGCCCAAGGGGGTGATGGGATGACCAGCAAGAGGAACGGAGGAGGCAGGATTAGAGAAAGGTCAATGGAATAGAATGCCAGTGAAAAATACACCCAATCGCAACTCTCTGTATTCCTTTAAGCTTTGCTCTGTTACATTCTTTTCTCTTTTTAAATAAATGTATCAATTCATGATTGTTGGACTGAGCTATTTTCATGGATAATTCCACTTTAGGAGAAAGGCAGAAATAAGCAGAGGAGCATTATTTTCCAAATTTGCTCTTGGAGAATATTAGTTCTTCAAGATGTTAGTGTATTTATACAGGAAAAAAAATTCTAGAGTCAAGTAACTTTAGGGAGCACTGAACTAAGCCAAGTTGATGTTTTCTTTGCTGCAGGACTTCTCAGAGCCTTTAATATATATTTAAGTGTCCAGAGGATGATAACGTAGCATGTAAGAACCTTGAGCCTTGAGTTGGAAAGGCTGGACTGTGATTCTGGTTCTATCTAAAAAACTGTATGATGGTGAGCAAGTCTCTTCCTCTGGGAGCCTCAGGTGTAAGATAAGAGAAATAGGTAGGACCAGGACTGGGACTCGAGTGAGACAAATAAGGGATGGAGGGCATAAATTCAGGAGGCTCTCACTCTCAGGGTTATGAAAGTGCAGAGTAAGCCCTCAGAGTAAGCCCTCCTTCATTTAGGTGCTTACATATCTGTTTGCTCTGGGTAGGATGGTCTCTGGGCCCTTCCAGCTCTGATGCTATATGAGTTCATGCGATCACGCAGTCATGGAGCAAGGAGGAAATTGTTGGGGATATGTGGAGTGAGCCCAGGAATAGCCAAAGTTGCAGGAACCTCTTTGGCAGCCATCCCATCTCTTTCCTCACTCTCAGGCATCCGTTATGGAGGGTGCCTCTGGCAGGGAGTGAAATGTCACAACTCATCTCATGGATTATCACTATAAACATCAGGACACCTGGCTCAGTAGGGGAAAGGGAACCCTCAGCATGCCTCCCAGCATGTACACCCCCACACATCCGCATACAAGCACATCCTTACCCAGGTCTTTGGTTAACTCACCATGACTGTCAGTGTGTGCTGGGAAGGCCCCGAGCCCAGGTCCAGTTTCCCCACAGTTACCAGGACCCCACTACTGGGGTCCAGCTGGAAGAGACTGGCACTCCCTGGGTCGTGGCTGCCGTGTATGGTGTAGATGAGGCCCTTGCCCTTGTCTTGGTCTGTGGCCTGGACTCGGAGGAGCTCCACGCCAGGCATTGTGTCCTGAGGAACTCTGACTTCATAATGAGCCTCCAAAAACTGGGGCCGATGGTGGTTAACATTGGCAATCATGACAATGTAGACCTAGGGAGGCGGGTGAAAGAGAAGACGGAGTGTAAGCCCCGAGGGGCCAGGGACCTTGTCTGTCTGCTTCTCCACTGTAACAACTAGGCCTGGCATACAGCAGTCACTTGATACAATTTTGTTGAATGAATGACCGTATTTCAGAATCACAAGACTTTAAGATGGTGGTTTTCAAAATCAAAATTCTTCTTTAAGGGCCTTTTCTTCAGATGAAATTTTGGGGGTGAAATCCAGTATATGAAGCAAATAAAATGGGCTGAAACCCAGAATAGAAATCCAGAGCCCCACTTCCCATCATTCCTTACACCTATGAAAGCCCTTAGGTGCTCTATCTTTAATTGAAAACTGCTCGTTTAGATAAAACTCCTTACTATACAGAGATCCACAGTGGGAACAAGAATTCTCCCAAGATCACAGACGTAGAGTGATCAGATAAGACTGGAATGCAGAACCTTGATTCCAGATTCAGTGTTCTTTGAGGTGCACAGATGCACAGAGAGCCTTCCGCGTCCTCATCCCTCCCAAGGAGGTCCCAGTGTGCGATGGTGAAAAGTGGTGAGCACAGCTGCTTCCAACCAAGGAAACCTCCTATCTCTTCTCAACTCAGGGCTCCCAGTGAGGCTTCTCACCTGGGTGGCAATGGTTTGGGACCCGTCGGTCACCTCCACAGTCAAGTTATAGCTCGACCTCCTCCTCGTATCGAGAGGCCTGGCAATGACGATGCTGCCCGTCGTCTTCTCAATGTCAAAGTCCATGTCCTTGTCCCCACCTGGAAGGGGGGTGGGGGAAAGCATGCACGGCCTCAGTGATGTGGGCAGTAATAGCACAAGTATTAACACTGTGGGATTTGGCAGATCTAGTGGAGCTGGTAGCAGATCCTGTCGGGTTATCGTCAAATTATTATCAAGATCCAAGTGATGATTCAGGAAAAGGTAAACTTATGAGGACTGGGGAGTCCCAGAAGAAGACCAAAATTTGCCCTACAATGTATTCTGTTACTAGAATTAAAACATGCAGGAGTGATGGAGCTCTGTGTCATGGCTTACAGTTACTTTGCATGGTCTAGAGAAGCCTAGACATGGGAAAAAAATGGAATAACTCTGTTTGACAAGAGGGAATTATTAATAAACTATGAGAATCCAAAATATAGAAGTAGCATGCAGCTGTGTAAATGTCTGCTAGAAGAAATCTGTTTAGTGACACAGAAATATGTTCAGGGTATATTTTAAAAGGTTACAAAACAATATTTTCCTGTAACCCCAAATGTGTGGGTGTGTAAAGAAGGACTAGAGGGAAAAATCAAAGTGAAAACAGTGGATTAACTTCTATTTAGTGGGAGTTTATCCTCCCACTGATTAGGTGATTTTTATTCTCTTCTCTGTACTTATTTGTATTTTCCAAATGTTCTATAGAGTGCATGTGTTAATTCTGTACAAAAGAAAAAATGTCAAATGCTTATAAAGAACAGTGAATTAGCAATGTAAATAAATCTAGGAGATTAAAAAGCTTGAGATAGATTTGGTATCCAACCTCTGAGGCAGGTGGGAGTCTCTGTGATAGGACTTCAGGTGGTACTGAAGCTCTTAGATTAGAGATTCTTGACCTGGAGTCCCTGGCTGGGTTTCAGAGAATCTAACTACTCCACCCCCCGAAATTTGTACACAGATTTGTGTGTGCATGTGTGCAAGCACATGCACACAGGTCACAAGTATCCTAAAAAGAGAGCCTAAACATTCATCAGATTCCCAAAGGGATCTGTGAACCACTCCCAACTCTGATATGTTCTGACAAAATGTTGATTTAGAAACAGAAAGAAATTTCAGAGGAGGCTGTGAGAGCTTGGACCCAAGTGTCTCCTACCACGAAAATGCACCCTTTCTCTGATTTTGAGGATGGAACCTGGGACCAGAATGTTAAGCATAGCCCCAGGGTATAGCTGGCCTCGAGTTCATGGCCAGTGAAGTCAACTCTGCAATGATGTTCATAGTGAGGCAAAAGAGGAAGCATAAAACTTATGTTTTCTCCGCTGGGTCTCTCTGGCCACTCTCTGGACCTGGGTCTTAAGTCTCCCAGGAAATTGGGATAACTGAGGCCCCATCCATTTCTGGCTGGGGTTACCAGTGAGTTCCTGAGATCATAGATGGTATAAAGGAAGCTTGGAAGAAGCAGTGTCCTGACAACCCACTGCCCCAGAGAAACAGGGAAGAGGCAATCACCACTCACAGCCAAGACAGAGGATGCCAGGGAACATGACCTCTAGAGGGGTCAGAAGGACTGTGCCCCGACAACTAGGCCTCAGGATGGGAGGGACTGGCCCTCCTGGGGCCCTTACCTGAGATGCTGAACCAGAAGAGACCAGGTCGGCCCTCAACACTGATGACCCCCACCATGTGATTCACAGGGTCTGTCTCCATGACCGTAAAGCTGTAGTGCGATTCGTCAAAGGCCAGTGGGATGGAGGAGGGCCGGGGCTTGGGGATCCACTCAATGTGTAGCCGGATGCTGGCCGAGAGTGGTGGCTGCCCACCGTCTGTTGCCTTGACCTGAAAAGAGGCCAGAATTCAAGCTGAGGCTTTGTCTGTAGGGTTGGAGAAGACTCAGGTGGCCAGGCCAAGAGACAGAGTGCCCTGTGATGGACTGAGCTGGTCTTTCATCCACTAGATCATCCATTCGGCACAGGAGCTTACTGTAAATAGGCACCAAGTCAGCTGCAGCTAGCACAGTAGTGAATAGAACATAGAACTATGCTCCAGAACCTTATGGGTAGTGAAAGATGAATCAAAGCCACCATTAACTGAAGGCTTTGTGTGCTCATTCCTAAGCCTATTCCATGCATGGGCTCTTTACCCTTCCCAACAACAATCAACATAATAAACTAGAATTTATTGAGCTCTTCCTATCATTAGGCCTTGCTCTAAGAGCAATATGTGCAATATCTAATTCAATCCTCATGACTGCCCACAGAGAGGAACCATCATCAGCTGCTTTTTGCAGGAGGAATCCGGGACTCTGCGTTCTGAATTCTGCCAGGGGTTGTCTGCCTGGCCAGCAGTGAGGCTGGGATTTAGGCTACCAAAATGACAGCCCAGGCCCAAGCCACTTACCATATTGGCTTCCTACAAGGAAAATGTTCTCATCCCCATTTTACAGATGATGGAACAAAGGCTCCCAGATGTAATGACTTGTCCAAGGCCACACAGGTGTAAAATGTCAGTGCTAAGATTGGAACCCAGGTTTATCTTGATTTCAATGCCTCTGCCTCTCTCAACAAAAATCTTTAAGAAGAGAGTGCATTTCCCAGGCAAGGACCTTATTGCCCTCAAAGAGAAAGGCCCAGAATTTTGATCTTTTGGCTTCTTTTTGGGAGAAGGCCACGGAGGGGAGGACTTCCCCCATCGCGCCTGAAGGCTGTCTCCCCGGTCTTGTATCCTCAGAGAAGATCATCCCTGAGCAGGCGTGTGCCCTGTCCCCACCCCCACCTGCCCCTCACCGTGAGAATGTTATACTCTCCAGCTGTGAAGGTGCTGCTTGCTGACACCACACCTGTGACCGGGTCGATACTGAAGCCTGCCTCGTCACTCTCCTCGATACTGTAGGTGACCCTGCCATTGAGACCCTCATCCAGGTCTGAAGCCACCAGCCTGTACACAGGCCCAGAGGTCTCTGGGTGCAGCCTCTCTGGAAGGCGGACATTGAAGAGCTTGTGGGAGAAGACAGGGGGGTTGTCATTGACGTCCACGATGCGCACCACCACCCTGGAGGTGGACCGGAGGGAGGGCTCCCCGTTGTCCAGCACGGTCACCTGGGGAGAGGATCCAGCGTGAGTTGACAGGCGCAAGGCCATGACAATGTATCGCCGCCCACCGCAGCTCGTCCTCTGCCCCTGCTGTCAAAATCCTGGAAATACCAATCCATCTGTTCTTTGGGGTATGCTCGTGATTTTTATTATTATAACCTCATCTTCTTGGAACCCAGCTCTCTGGCAACCTCGCCCACAGAAAAGCCATCAAGAACAGAGAAAGAAACCGGAAAGAACTGGAAAAAGACAAAGCCACAGAGGCTGTAACAAAAGCTGGGGCTCTTCACTCAGGAGGCCCACGGGCAATTTCTCCGAGACTTTTGACATTCTATTTGCTCATAAGCTTTGTTCTCGCTTTCCTTAAGCTACGGGAGATTAGAAAAAAACAAACTAGGAGGCGTTTATGGTGGCGTGGGCAGTACCTTTGGAGTCAGGCATGTGGCCCAGTGTATGAGATGAGATCTGGAGACAGAATAAAGGCACGAAAACAATTTCAGGACCAGGCACTGTTCCATGTGCCAGCAAATTATCACATCCATCAGTATAGATAGGGCATTTCCACTCAGAATGCTTCTGAATTTTAAAAAGATTTTGCTATTTAAAGACAAATGCCTCTACTGAACTATGGAGAATGCCTCAGCGCCTAGAAGGCCATTGAGCTGCTGCTTACTAGTGATGCCTGTTTTATGCAAAGGGAATGTCCAGAGCCTGGGATCATAGAGGGCAACACTGATTTCAGTTCTGCTGAGGAATATGTGTCCCTCCTAGCTGATGCCTTTAAGACTAGCGGAGATGCCTGTTCATCAGTTGTGGATAACACAGGACAGGGTTGACTAGAGTACTTCTGATTTAAGCCCCTTTGGGTCAAGACTGATGCCTCTCATTGGAATGGTCACCAGGGATGCTTATTTTAGAGACATCCTAGGAAGAGCATGACTGCCCAGGTGGCTGAGTGGTAGAGAATACGGCTGCAGAGCAGGAGATGCATGTTTGATTCTTGGTGGAGACGATCCCCTGAAGAAGAGAGTGGCAACCCACTCCAGTATTCTTGCCTGGAAAATCCTAGAGACAGAGGAGCCTGGTGGGCTAGAGTCCATGGGGTCACAAAGAGACCCAATTGAGTGTCTGAGCACATATACACAGAAAAAGCATGGGCCTAGAGGACAAAGGTCTGGGTTTTCATCCTGGCTCTGCTACTGACCTGGTGTTTGATCTTGGGTGACTCCAGAGCATGGGGATGGGCCAGAAAGCATACTGGACAAAGACATAACCCTTATGTACTGCTCCGTTTTCCTACACTCCCTGCAGGCATTACTAATTGATCAGTGCTTCCTGCTCAGCTTAAGTAGCAACTTCTCCCTGAGTCAGAACCCTCCTCAGCTACTGCCTGGAGATGTGCATGTGGCGCCAAGGCCTGGCTTGGCTCCAGCCTGGCCTCCTGCAGGAGGTTTTCAAATGCAGTGAAGGGGTTCAGCAGCATCACTCACCTCCAGGATGTGTTCATCCTTGTTTTCTCGGTCCAGCTGCCGGGCAGTGGCTAGGAGACCTGGAGGAGAGATGGTTGAGGGGGAGACTGGAGCAAAGGGCTCCCAGGGCCATTTTACGGGGATTAATTCAACGCCTACATTCAAAGCCTAGATCAGAATTCTTTTGGTCTTGGGAGAGCATGAACATAAAGAGGAAATGGAAATCTGGAGAGAGAGGAGGGGAGGAGAGGTAGGGAGAGGACAGCAGAGGTCGTAGTATCAGCAGGGTCCCCACCTACTTCCTGCTTCCGCCATGAGGAGGCTGCTGAGCCCAGGATACTGCTGAGTGAAAAGGCAGCCCATCAGGAGTTATAACGGGGGTCACAGTCACTGCCTCTAGTTCCCGAGAAATCACAAAGGAGTAATGTTTTACTCCTTTGTTCTAATCCTCTTGCTCACCTGGCACCTAGAATAGGCTCTTCCCATGCCCAGCTGGCACAGATGAGCCAGAGGAGGGCTGCTCTGGGCTCCTCCCAGCACCTCTGTAAATTCCCGAAGGTGAACTTAGTGATCTGTAATTCTGGTTTTCATTTTCTAGGCACTGTGGGTATAAATTGAGGCCATAATGGTGAAAAGGAGCCAGTTGTCTTCCTGCATCAAGCTCAGGATTGTTGGGAGACCAGAGGGGCACCGGAGCCCATAGACTTGAGAGATCCTAGCTGGGCAGGCGGGACCCTTTTCAATGAAGGCAGAGCTATTGGTGGGGGGTTGTGGGTGTTCTAAAAGCTTTCTGTAAGTTTCTTGATCTTGTTTAGGCAATTAAATGATAGCTGTCTCTTATACACATCTCAGGTGGCTGAGTGGTAGAGAATACGGCTGCAGAGCAGGAGATGCATGTTTGATTCTTGGTGGAGACGATCCCCTGAAGAAGAGAGTGGCAACCCACTCCAGTATTCTTGCCTGGAAAATCCTAGAGACAGAGGAGCCTGGTGGGCTAGAGTCCATGGGGTCACAAAGAGACCCAATTGAGTGTCTGAGCACATATACACAGAAAAAGCATGGGCCTAGAGGACAAAGGTCTGGGTTTTCATCCTGGCTCTGCTACTGACCTGGTGTTTGATCTTGGGTGACTCCAGAGCATGGGGATGGGCCAGAAAGCATACTGGACAAAGACATAACCCTTATGTACTGCTCCGTTTTCCTACACTCCCTGCAGGCATTACTAATTGATCAGTGCTTCCTGCTCAGCTTAAGTAGCAACTTCTCCCTGAGTCAGAACCCTCCTCAGCTACTGCCTGGAGATGTGCATGTGGCGCCAAGGCCTGGCTTGGCTCCAGCCTGGCCTCCTGCAGGAGGTTTTCAAATGCAGTGAAGGGGTTCAGCAGCATCACTCACCTCCAGGATGTGTTCATCCTTGTTTTCTCGGTCCAGCTGCCGGGCAGTGGCTAGGAGACCTGGAGGAGAGATGGTTGAGGGGGAGACTGGAGCAAAGGGCTCCCAGGGCCATTTTACGGGGATTAATTCAACGCCTACATTCAAAGCCTAGATCAGAATTCTTTTGGTCTTGGGAGAGCATGAACATAAAGAGGAAATGGAAATCTGGAGAGAGAGGAGGGGAGGAGAGGTAGGGAGAGGACAGCAGAGGTCGTAGTATCAGCAGGGTCCCCACCTACTTCCTGCTTCCGCCATGAGGAGGCTGCTGAGCCCAGGATACTGCTGAGTGAAAAGGCAGCCCATCAGGAGTTATAACGGGGGTCACAGTCACTGCCTCTAGTTCCCGAGAAATCACAAAGGAGTAATGTTTTACTCCTTTGTTCTAATCCTCTTGCTCACCTGGCACCTAGAATAGGCTCTTCCCATGCCCAGCTGGCACAGATGAGCCAGAGGAGGGCTGCTCTGGGCTCCTCCCAGCACCTCTGTAAATTCCCGAAGGTGAACTTAGTGATCTGTAATTCTGGTTTTCATTTTCTAGGCACTGTGGGTATAAATTGAGGCCATAATGGTGAAAAGGAGCCAGTTGTCTTCCTGCATCAAGCTCAGGATTGTTGGGANACTTCATTGGGGTGGGGTCTCCAGTGCGGATGTGGAGTGACCTCTGTTGGGGGTGTGTCTTCGCCTTTGTTTCATTCTGGCTGTTTCTTCCCTCACTGAAGGCAGCCATGGAGAGGTCCCGGGAGGTTGTTGGAAAGCTCCACAACCAGGAAGGAAGACGTTCCTCTGGGACAGAGTGAATATTGTTTCAGGTCACCCCACCCAGCTTGTCCCCAAGCCGAGGAACTTGCCGGGGAAGGCCCGGCATCCGGGGGACCCCCAGGAAGAGTGCGGGATGAGAGGTCTTGGCAGAGAGCCTTCCTTCCAGCTCAGTCCTACCCTGCTCCTGCTCCCTGTTCAGCCCCTCTCCCCTCTCTCTGTTGATTCCTGTCCATCCCCCACCTCGCTTGCCTTCCCAGGGATTCCTCTCTCCCTCCCCTCTCTGTGTGTCTGGGAAACTCAGTCACTGTTCTGTCTCTAGCTTTCCTTTTCTCTCTTTGCTTTCTCTCACCACCGCCTCCCCTGCTGCCTTCTCCCCAACCTTCTCAGGGCCGGTGTCCCTGGAATTGCTGCAGGACCCCCTGGACCATTGCCCCTGTGCTCCTCCACATCCCCCTCTCTGAGGTTGGTATGAGGTCCTAGATGGGAGTAAGGCTGTTAGCAGAGCAAACTGGGGAAATCTGAACGAAATCTGTCGTCTCCTGAATCCCCTGGCACCAGTATTAATTCTTAGTGTTGATACATACACTGTGTTAACATGAGGGGAAGCTGAGTGACCGGTGTATGAGAACTCTCTTTGCAGCTCTCCTGTAAGTCTACGATTATTTCACCATTAAAGAAGAAGAAAAAAGTTTTTTTAAAAAGAAAGAGAATATGGACCTACTTGCTCTGTCTTCAGCAAGTCCTGGGTCTCTCCTGGCTGTTGCTTCCGTCACCATTTTTACCCAAGTGCCTGCCCAGCCTGCTGCCCATTAGAATCTTCCCTGCCTGCTGTCCCCTGAAGCCGTTGCTGGTCCACTACACGAAGCAGCTTCCTCTCTCCTCTAAAGTCACAGCCCTCGTCTCTACTCATTTTTTACAATGTAGTACTCTTTACACCGCCGGTTCTACAGCTCTTTTTGTATCCAAATCTTTGTACTCCTCATGGATTGGGTTCCTCAAGGGCTGAGACTGTGTCTTATTCTTCTTCCCCTCTCCATAGCACTTAACTTAAATGCCTTATAAGGACAGGCATCTTCAAACATTTGCGAAATAAATGAATCTCGGGCTTAACCAATGATTGTGGATGCTGGCAGAGATTCAGTCATTCATTTCCTCTTTATTTGTTGAGGTTCTATTCTGTGCCAGGCCTTGATATTATAGTTTTCAAAAAACAATCAAAGTTCCTTTTCTGGAAAGCTTGTTGAAATCTAGTGAAGTATGTGGATAATTGATGGAATAATCACACAGATGACTATCATGTTCTATGTGATAACGTGTTTTTTTAAAAGTAGATGCTCCTGGGAGGTGTATTATAGTGTCAAAAAAAAAACTTCTTTAAGAAAAGAACAGCTGAGCTAAGATCTGAAAGAAATGCAGGAGTTACCTTGAAAAAGGAGAGGAGACCCCTGGCAGAAGGAAAAGCTTGTGCAAGGGCCCTGTGCCAGGAGAGGGCGTGCGTGGACTAAGGCAGGCCACATGGTTGGAATCAGAGAGTGATGGAGTGAGAGAGGCAAGCTCACGGGAAGTGACAGGGCTTGGCTTTATCTTAAGGGCATAGGGAAACCAGCCAAGGGATCCAGGTATGGAAGTAGGACAATCTAAGGGATAAGAAAGGTAGGCGGGGGTGGGAGGGGTCATTGCTGGATTTATTATTTTATTTTTAAATGTTCATGCTGATAAGAATTTCTTCTGGACTGAAGGAAGACTAAGCATCTCTGCCCTTTGGGGCATTTTGCCAGACTTGGTGTCAGGGAACAGTTGACAGTAAACATAGCAGGGATTTGGGAGAAGCAGAGAACCTATTCCCTTAGGTGAGAGATGTCTTCCCACTTCCAAAAAGGGAGGGGCCGAGTGGGCCCAGGCAGAGAGCCAGCTTGGGAAAAGCATCCTCCTTCCAGGAAGACTAATCCACACCCGAGGTCAAAGGTGCCAAACAGATGTCACAGGGCACTTGTGTCCCCCACCCGCTATCTGCCTCAGGACCCTCAGGCCCAGGCTTTTCCTGACTCCCTTTTGCCTTAAGGATCATGAAGGAAGCTGCTGCTATCTCCCCCCCACGCCCCCACCTCCCCACCCGCCTCTTTCCAATCTTGCCAGACTTCTGTCCTTCAAGGACAAGAGTCAGTGGTTGGAGCTGGAGAAAGGGAAGTTGGGTTGGAAGGCAAGAATGTCAGCGTTCTCTGCCATAGCATTGTTGTTCATGGTCCAGAGGGACACATGGCCTTGGAGCTGTACCTGCAGCCATGGGAACTGGCTCTCATTCTTCTGGGAGCCAGGCAGGCAGCATAAATGCAGGAAGCAGGCGGGAGTGAGGGGACTGTGAGGAGAGAGGACACACCTGCCCTACACGGGGAGCTGCTGTTGGCTCAGGCAGTTGTGGCCCTGCGGGCTGTGCAATTGGCATGGCTAGATCTTCTAGTTACAGAAGTCTGGAACATTTTGTGAGCTTTGCTCGTTTTTAAATATTGGCAACAACTTGAAAATTACTGTTTAAAGCTCATGCAGGCCAAACAGAACACTGCTGTGGACTGTATCTGGTTTACCGCTGCAAGTTGTTGACCTCTAGATTCCTCTGAACCATCCTAGATGGGCTGGGTTGAGGAGAGATCTTTGTGAGATTGTTGACTCTTCTGAAGTGGATCTCTGTCACCACCACGCCACAGGCAGGCTTGAGATCAGTTCGAAACTAGAGTTAAGAGACTCAGCCTGTGGCTTGTGATTCTGGGGAATGGTCATGTTGGGAACACTTGCAGGGCTGAAATAGTCCCAACTTGACATGGGGAACCTGCTTAGCTTCCCTAGGCCCCAGGGAAAGAAAACTGACATATACTTGTTCTTCCATAGAGATGGACTTTGTGAAGTGCAGTTCTCAAACACAGCACACATCAAAACCCTCTGCATGTCTTATTAAAATACAGATTTCTGATTCAGTAGGTCTAAGGTGGAACCTGAGAACTTGACCTACTAGCAGATTAATATGTGACACTCATGATGCCAATCTTCAGATCACACTTTGAGAAGCACTGCAGTAGAGAATCTTATTCACCCAGGTTTCTGAGGTCCTTACCTGTGAGAGGATGAAGGACAAAGAATCCCATATGGTTCCCGCTGGTGATATTGAAGGTCAGTTTCCCTTTGGAGCTGGAGTCAGGGTCCCAGGCATCCAACTGAAGCACAGAGGTGTGCAGGGGCGCATCCTCCCGGACGGAGGGGTAGAACACAGGTCTGGACATTTGGGGTGGGTTGTCATTGACATCCAAAACCTCAATGTAGACTTCAGTTACAGATGAGAGGGGGATGGAACCCCTGTCTACTGCCAGTACCGTCAGCCAGTAACAGGATGCAAATTCTCGGTCCAGGGGTGCCAGAGTCTGAATCATTCCTGGGGAGAGGTGATCACCAAACCCAAAGAATTTCAGAGCTCAAAAGAGCTCTAGAGATCACTTTATCTAACAGTCCTGAAACCATACCATGGAAAGGATATTAACAAGTATTTCAGGAGAAAAGGGAACTGTGGCCTATACGGCCTGGGAACTGCTGAGTTAAACACAGGGGAGCTTGTATCCTTATTGAAGAACCTCTCAGAGCCTTTCTCTGCTAAGACAGATCCATAATTCGGGCATATGGGCACACGCAGGATTTCCAGAAGGCCACAGTAGTTGATCTACTTTCTCCTGACTACTTCAACCCAAGCCCAATTTATTTATTTCACATTCTCTAGGTGGGATTTCCATACTTTGGTCCTTACAGTGGTTCCTTCAAGCTTCAAGTCCTTATAAGGTGAGGGATTTGATGAATAAATTGCTGTTCCCCTCTCCATCGTCTTCATGATTTTAGAGACTTAGCTTCACTCATTAGTTCACTCATTCTACAAATTACTTATTGTGGGCCAACACTTTTCTAGAGGTCAAGGGTCCAAGAGTGAGCAAAAGAGCCTGGTGCCCTAAGCTCTCATGGGGCATACTGAACTCTGAAGACCTAGGTGAGAGGGCAAGGCCTGGTTCACAGCCATAGCATCTCAGAGCTGAAGGAACCTTCCTCCTTTGACAGATGGGGAAACTGAGGCCCATAGAAAGAGCATGACTTGGCCAAGATCATGCAGCAAGTAAGCAGAAGAGCTGAGTCTAGAACTGACTCTCAATCTAATTCTCTTTCATCACTCTCCCCTTTACCCTGGAGGGAAACCATCCATCAGGTTGTAAACTTCTCAAGGTGAATAACCTACTTTTATTCATCTGGGATCTTCTCTAAGTTACCTACCTCAGGGCCTCACAAGTAGAGGGTGCCCAGTGTTTGCTGAGTTGCACTTATTGTCTATGAAGCTTCAAAGGAATAAATACATTGCTGCCACCTTTTTGGAGGACAATTTGGAAAGATATATTAACATTGAAAATGTGTATTATCCTTTGACCCAAGAACTGCATTTTTAAGAGGTTTTCCTATAGAGACTCATGCATCCGAGTAAAAGTATATGAACAAATGCAGCCATTAAAAAAGAAGAAATTCCCAGGTGGTCCAGTGGTTAGGGCTCTGTATTTTCACTGCCAAGCACACGAGTTTAATCCCTAGTCAGGGGACTGAGATCCAAAAAGTCATGTGGTGTGGCCAAAATAATTTAAAAAATAAAAAATGAAAATAAGAGGGACAGGAAGGAGTGGCCCTATTTATTGCTCCTTTTATTAGCTTACAGCCTGACTTCTCTCAAAAGAGCCCCTGATTTTCCTTAGCCCCATCCTCTCCCAGCACCTGACCCTCCCGTCCCTCCCAACGCCCAGTACCTGTGTCTTGGTTGATGCTAAAGGCAGCAAGACTGGTGCCACCACGCAGGAAGTACTGGAGCTCCCCGTCCAAGCCAGTGTCGTCATCGTGGGCGGCCACTACCATCACTGAGGTTCCTGGGGGGCTGTTCTCCTGCACCTGGCCCTGGTGCACAAAGGAGGCAAAGTGGGGAGGGTGGAGATTCTCATTCACATCCAGGACGATCACCTCCACGTGGCAGAGGGTCCTGCGGGCCAGGGGCTTCCCACTGTCACTGACCCATAGGCTCAGGTTATATCCAGCCCTCCTCTCAAAGTCCAGCTCTTTCTCCAGACGGAGTGCCCCGGTCATCGGGTTCACATGGAAGGTCCCGTGGGCATCATCCAACAGGACATACTGTACTTCTCCCGCAGGGCCCAGGTCAGGATCGGAGGCATCCAGAAATGTTAGAATAGTTGCTGGGGGTAGATCCTCTGGGACCTTAAGCCTGCGGTGTTCTGTGATGCACTGAGGGGAGTTGTCATTGACATCTTCCAATGTGATTATCAGGTCAGTGACAGAGAAAAGCTGGTGGCCCTTCCTGGGCTGGTCCCTGGCCTCCACCTTGAGTATATACCGAGGTTCTGATTCCCGATCCAAGTGTCCTGTGACAACTATTTCTCCGGTGAGAGGATGGAGGGAGAACTTCTCTGTGGGGCTTAATAGCGCGTATCGAACCCTCCCATTATCCTCTGAGTCAGCGTCTTTTGCTTTCAGCTCTGCAACAGTGGTTCCAACTTCTGTGTCTTCTGAGATTGTTACCTGGTACCCACCAGGAGGAAATCTGGGCACGTTGTCATTCCAGTCTTCCACATTCACTGTCAGCAGCTTCCAGGAGGACTTCTGGGGAGTGCCCAGGTCATACACTGTTACATTGAGGACGTAGAAACTGGTGGCTTCATGGTCTAAGGGGGCAGCTACAGTGAGCAGCCCTGTTTCTAGCTCAATGTCAAAGCAACCCTCTTCATTGCCATCTGCAATCACATAGACCAGTTTTCCATTAAAGCCAGCATCAGGGTCAGTGGCTGCCAGATGGGCTAGAGGTGTGTTGAGAGGAGCACTCTCAAGGATGTCAATGGACTGTGGAAAGTGGTCCTCAAACTGAGGGGTATGATGATTGATCTGATATGCACTTAAGGAAGTGAAATCCTCATCATTGGACTCCTGATTCTGAAGCCCAATAGAGTGCAAGATGGTCTTTGTGAAATGTGTCAGTACCCCTGTCTTCTCACACTTTACAGGGACCTCAAAATGAGGGTCCTTCACTACAGTAACATTCAAAGTCATGGGTGAGGCATAATTTTTCCCATCTGAAGCAGTAATTTTCAGGGAATAGCTGATGGGTTGACCGGTGGTACGGTTCCTAAAAGAGCGTTTGAGGGATATCACGCCAGAGAAATGATTTAGATCAAAATACTCTAGTTCATTGCCTGATACAAACTCGTATTTTAGGTTCAGAAGCTCATCCACATCTATAGCTGACACAGTCATTACTGATTTTCCTACTGGCCAGTCTTCGTGGATAGACCCAGTGCAATTAACTTCCTCAAACATAGGCTTGTTGTCATTCAGATTCTTGAGCCTAAGAGAAACAGACACTTCTTTTTCCTGGCGAAATGGGGATCCCCAGTCTGATGCCTGTACCCGGAAAGTATAAATTCTATTCATGAGCTCATAGTCCATGGGTTTGGAGGTGGAGATGACCCCCAGGTAAGGATCAATAGAAAAGGGGACAGCATTTGGACGAGTGATGGAGTAGGTGATATATCCATTCTCTCCATGGTCCTGGTCTGTGGCACTAACAGTCAGAACACTGGTGCCTGGAGGGATGTTCTCATCAAAAGTGCCATCGTAGGAGGACCTGTTGAACACTGGGGCATGATTGTTACAGTCTATAATGTCAATGACCACAGTGGTGGAGGCCAGGCCCGGTGAGGTTCTGATGCGTAGCTGGTACTGGGCTTGGTCATGGAAGTCCATGAGCTTTGTGGTGGTGATCAGCCCCGTGCGGGCATTCAGTTTAAATGCTGCACTCTCTGAGGATGGCTTTAGAACATACTTCAGGTTGGGGAAGGCTGGGGTTACTTTCACCATCACCACGCGGCTGCCAGTGGGGGAAAACTCACTAAGCTGCACTCGGTACGTGGCCTTCTCAAACTTGAGGGAAGTCAGTTTGGAAGGGGGTAGGTGAAAGCCCCTGATCTGGGAGTAAATTGAAGGTCTGCTCCCAGCCCTGGCCTGCAGGCTGAGGTTGAATCCATGAGGGTGGTCCATCCATTTGATGTCTTTGACAGAAACCACGCTGAACTCACTGCTCCGGGCATAAGACCTGATGGCTTTGAAGTTCTTTCCAGGGTCACCACCAACGATTTCCAGCGAGTCCACGTCCACCCCTGAGCTGTTTGCATCTACCGTGACAGTGGCATAGGTGGCATCCTCACGGCGGTCCGGTGCAGCCAAGACCACCGAGGAAATGGCTGGGGGCTTCCTGAGGGCAGGCTCGACGTGAATGACGAGCGCAGCCAGGTTGCCAAACCCATTGCCCTCCGAGATCTTCCGCATGCGGTCCACAGCCAGGACCTGGAGCTCATGCTTCCCTCGCCAGGTGACGTTGAGCTTCCCAGCCAAGGTGACCACCCCGCTGGTGGGGTGGATGGCGAACATCTCCGACCTGGTGTTAAACGCGTAATAGAACTCAGCGTTCTGGCCCAGGTCTGCGTCGGTGGCACTCACCTTGCAGATGGGGCTCTTGAGGGGCATGTCCTCAGAGATGGTGACTCGGTATGAAGGCGGGGAGAAGAGGGGCTTCAGGTCATTCTGGTCCAGGATGCGGACCACGACGCGGGCCAGCGCTTCTAACTCCAGGGTCTTCTCCGTGGCTTGGATGATGAGGGTGTAGCTGTCTCGCACCTCCCTGTTCAGAAGGGCCGTGTTGCTGCTCTTTGTCCTTATTCTCAGAAAGCAGAAGTTGCCCACCACGTACTCCTCTGTTTTAAACACGTTGGCCACATCTCCAGAGATAATCCGGTACCTCACTGCCCACTGGGGGTCTATGAGGTAGATGCCCATTTTCTCAGAGCTTTCCACATAGGTCTTGGGAGCAGAGTTTTCATAGATGGTCGCATTATATAGGGGGTGTGTGAAGTGCCAGGCTGAGGAGATGAGGGGGTTCTCACAAGTTGTACAGTGGAGCAAGAGAATGGCAAACCCCAACGAGACAATAATCATGATGGAAAACCTCCTGAAACCCTGGGCAGAAAAAGAAAGGGCATGAGTTAGGACAGAAATGGTTCCTACTGCTGTGGCCCTTAACTGGAGTGGTTTTGCCCCTCAGAGGACATTTGGCAATGTCTGAAGGTATTTTTTCCTTCCCAGGTGGCACTCGTGGTAAAGAACCCACCTGCCAATTCAAGAAACTTAAGAGACGCAGGTTTGACCCCTGGGTAGGGAAGATCCCCTGGAGAAGGACATGGCAACCCACTCCTGTTCTTCCCTGGGGAATCCCATGGACAGAGGAGCCTGGTGGGTTACAGTCCATAGGGTCGCACAAGAGTCGGACACAACCAAAGCAATGTAGCACGCACAAAGGTATTTTTGGCTATTCCAGCTTGTGCAGGAGGTGCTGTTGACATTTAGTAGACAGAGGATGAGGATGCTGCCAAACAGCCTGTGGTGCACAGGACAGACACCCACAGCAAGTCAGTAGTGCTGAGATTGCAAAACCTTGTGTTTGAAGAGTAACAGACTAGTTTAAGTGCTTCCTCAAGGGCATCCAGCAGACACAGCACAGTCCTTAACTGCTTCCCTCCCTTTTCCAGACCTTCAGTGATTCCCTGTGCATGCGTGCTAAGTCGCTTCAGCTGTGTCCAACTCTTTGGGACCCCTATGGACTGTAGCCCACCAGTCTCCTCTGTCCATGGGATTCTCTAGGCAAGAATACTGGAGTGGGTTGCAATTTCCTCCTCCAGGGGATCTTCCCAACCCAGGGATCGAATGTGCATCTCTTATGTCTCCTGCATTGGCAAGTGGGTTCTTTACCACTGGAAAATCTTCCTCAATGACACTGAAATCATTCTGAACAGATACCCAAGCTTAGCAGTCTGGCACTAAATACTTCCCATAAGACACTTCTGTCAGGGCTGAACTCTCGTTGAACTGAGCTGCATCTGCCCATGTAGAGTCTGTGAAAAAGCAAAGGGACCAGGATCGCAGGCCTGGCATCAGGCTCCTGGGCCATCAGGCCTGGCTCCACTGTTTACTAGCTGGGTGGCTTTCTGGGCAGGTTGTTTTACCTCTATGAGCCTCAATCCCCTCTTCTGTAGAGTAAGAATAAGGATAATATCTACCTCATTTGATTATTTGAAAATTAAGTGAAATAACAAAGGTAAATGAGCTAACAGAGTGCCTGGCACATAGTAAGTTTTAACCTAAGTGAAGTGAACTGAAAGTCACTCAGTCGTGTCCAACTCTTGCAACATCATGGACTGTAGCCCACCAGGATCCTCTGTCCATGGGATTTCCCAGAGAAGAATACTAGAGTGGGTTGCCATTTCCTTCTCCAGGGAATCTTCCCAATCCAGGGATCGAACCCCAGTCTCCTGCATTCCAGGCAGATTCTTTACCATCTGAGCCACCAGGGAAGACCATAAGTTTTAACATAATATTAGCTATTATTAGTCATAGGAATCTAAGTTTCAGAAAGGGAAGCGGCCTGCCATGGCCTGACAGCTAAATAGAAACAAAGCACAAATTAATCCTGGTGAGACACCCCTTGTGGTCCAGTGGTTAAGAATCTGCCTTGCAATGCAGGGGACATGGGTTCAAATTCCTGCTCAGGGAAATAAGATCCCGCATGTTGCAGGGCAACTAAGCTCGAGTGCCACAACTACTGACCCCACACACCACAGCTAGAGAGCCTGAGTATTATAACCAAAGATCCTGCATGACGCAGCTAAGACCTGATACTGCCAAATAAGTAAGTAAATATTTCATGGGGAAAAGTCCCTGGCTTAGCTACATCTCCTCCACCAAAAGTCCCTTTAGATGGGGCCTGATTCTGACTTGTCTTGTAATCCTGAAAAGAGAAACACCTTGCCTTCCTCCTCTGAAGTGGCAGAGCTGAAGTAGTCCTGAGAGATAATGGAGCTCGGACCCACTTCTCATGCAGAGATGGAAAAAGAGAACCCAGGTGGGGGAGGGATCTTGCCCCAAGTCACATAGTGGGCGGCCAGGTAAGAAGCAGCCCCTGGCAACTGTTGAAGTAACCACTTCACCTCTAAGACCCACTGGTCCCCATCCTCTCCCTCACAGCTTCCTCAGTGGCTCATCCCTGAACTCCATCCTGGGTCAAAATGTGAGACTCATCAGGGCCAAGGATGGGGAGGGTCATGGGGGTGGGCTGAGTTTGGTTACCGAACCGAGTCTTCTAGAAGCACGTGTGAGGTTGTGTGCCAGGCTGGTGTCTGGCCTGACCATGGGAGTCTTGACTCTGGGGAGTTCATGGCTATCAGCCAGATGTGCCAAGCATTCCTGGAGGAAACAGGCAAGACTTGTTTTTCCAGCTGCCTTGGTCTTCAAAGGCAAGGAAGAGTTAAACGTCCAGGGCAAGGGGGAAAAAGAGAAGCTTAGATCCTTGTCTCTTTAAGACCCTGTGGGTTGCATCCCAACATGGGAAGGAGAGTGAAGGCAGAAATGGGAAAGTCAGCCTAACTTGGGATCTGAAAGCCTGTGATAGTAAAGAATTTGATTATGCCTCCTCCTTCCAGGCTCCCTCCCACCATTCCTCACTTGACATCCTGTTGGTGGCGCCCTAAGCTCAGGACCTCAAAAGAGAGGGGCCAGGATGGAGGCAGACTCTACACCTGGGGTCCTAAAGCCGGTGACACAAAAAGATGTTGTCTATTCCCCACCGTTCCCACCCCTTGCTGTCACCCCTTGCTTGCCACTGCAGCCCACAAGGGTCCTGGTCACAGGGAAAAGCCACATTTGCCCATCCCTGACACNGCAGACTCTACACCTGGGGTCCTAAAGCCGGTGACACAAAAAGATGTTGTCTATTCCCCACCGTTCCCACCCCTTGCTGTCACCCCTTGCTTGCCACTGCAGCCCACAAGGGTCCTGGTCACAGGGAAAAGCCACACTTGCCCATCCCTGACACAATTCCTTGCAAGCAGGAAGGGGATCGCCACCCCCCATTCACTCAGACCCCACCCCTTCCCCCAGGACGGCATTGCTTTTGAAGTTGAAGCTGGAGGGGAGAAATGAGTGCTTACCTGGTCCCAGGTCCACCCTCAATTCGGTGGCCCAGCAAGTCCAGGATGCAGGCAGCCTCCCAGCTCCGCCCCCCCTGCTGTGGGGAACACTTCCTGTTCACCAGGTCAGCTCCTGTGGAGGGCAGGTCCCAACAAGACACTCCGCTCAGCAGCTGCAGGGGTGCCTTGCAGAGCTGGAGTCCTTAAAGTGAGCTACAAAGAAGGGAGCAGGGATGGGTCTCGCTAGGGCAGGGGGTAGTGGTGGTGGTGGTGGTCAAAGGGAATGAACCCTTGAGTGGGGGTTTGGTGCCCATGGCTGTGTTCAAGCTATAGGATGCACAGGCCTGGTAAGTGCTTTGCTGGGGGAAGGGCCTGTGTCTGAGACTAGTTTCTGGCACTGTGCCCAGGCAAGTGAACAGGCTTGCAGGGGGCAGGGACATGTTCAGCTCTCTGGCTACCCTCCTCACCCACAGCACCTAGGACAACTATTTTGAAACATCTTGTGAAAGCATAAATCAACTCTTATCACTTCCATGCTTAAGATTTTCCAGCAGCTTCCTGTAGCATTTAAATGAAATCTGAACTTGTATCATAGCCTGGAAGGCTCCCCACCATCTGGGCCCTGCCTGTATCTCAGATGATACCTCCCAGCACCCCTCTTATTGTTCACCAAGCTGCAGCAACAAGAGTCTTCTTTCTCTTCTGCAAACACACCAAGTTTGCACTTGCTGTTTTCCTCTGTTTAAGATTCACCCATGGCTAGCTCCTTCTTGTTATCCGTTTCTCAGCTCTAATGTCACCTTCTAGAGAAGGAAGTGGCAACCCACTCCAGTATTCTTGCCTGGGGAATCCCATGGACAGAGGAGCCTGGCAGGTTACAGTCCATGGGGTCACAAAGAGTCGGACACAGCTGAGTGACTGAACACAGCTTCTCAGCACACCCTCTAACCCCCAGGTTGATGTTGCCTGCCATCTAACACCCGTTTTTATCCTTTCACCCTCATTTTCTCCATGGCACTTGTCACCTCCCAATATTGTGCTTATTTATTTGTTTACTGTCTCCTGGGCTCCATGAAGACCGGAGCTTTGTGTATCTTGTTCATGCTTGAATTCCGAGTGCTTTGATCAGTGCCTGGTAAATAAGCAAGTTCAATAAATACTAGTTGACAAAAATAGAAGGATCTGGACTTAGGAAAAGCAAAGACAGAGGGAAAACTGAGAGGACCTTTAATGAGCATCCCTTCCTTTTTGAAGCTGGAAAATAAAGGCCCTCCAAAAGAAAGGGGCTTGCCCAAGGGCACAGAGTGAGAACCAGAGCCAGGTTCTTTCCTCCTGGTCACATTGCGAGAAAGAGAAACTGTGCTCACTTGTAAATCCAACTGTTTGGGTTCAAGTCCAACTCTACCACTTGCTGACTGGATAACCTTGGGGAAGTTAACCTCTTCGAACCTCAGTTTCCTCATCCGTAAGATGGGGCTATTAAAAACTCTGCTTTCCTGAGGTTTTGTGAAGATGAAACAGGATCATGTACGTTAATGTGCTTAGCATGGCGCCTGGCCCATAGGAAAGCGCTCAATAAATATTAGTAACTGTTATTTCAAAGCCAAGGCAGAATCAAAGACTGAGACTGGAGTGAGGGTGGGGTCCACTGAACCCCCTAGAGAAGGCCCAGTCTGCTTCCTAGCGGAGCAGGAAGCCGCTGGTCCCTGGTCGAGTCTAAGCTTGCTAGCCGAGCCATAGGCTGTGCTGGGAAGCTGCGAGCAGGCGCTTGTCCGGGGTGGGGCCTCAAGCTTTCGGCTCCCCAGACTCAGAAATCTACATGTGGCTGAATGTGCACATTTGCAAGAAATCACATACACACACACTTAGGAGGCAATTTTGAATAACTGTGTGGGTACACTCTTTGTGTGTGCCTGCTTGACAGAATGAATGGAATAGGAGTAAATAAACTGGTAGCCATGGGGCTTGTGTGTGTGCACAGGTGTGAGCAAGTGCAGGTGTGGGGCTTCATGAATGGGCTCTTTTAGGATATATGTATGAATCAAATTCTGTGTAACTCCAAATCCCACTTCATGCAGAAAATCGTTTACAGCACACAGCTTCTGGCTGCGTGACTTTGGGCAAGTGACTTACATTCTCTGATCCTTAGTTTCCTGACTTCATAATATCATTTTGAGAATGAAATGAATTAAAGTACATAATTACTATGGTATATGACACAACTTTCAGCAAATATTACCAAGTACTATTGCTTTTTAGCAGCCGGCTCAGATCTGTTCCTATGCAGGCTGATCTTCTGCAACTAAATGACACAGGGCTTTAATGAGACCGGGATTCATTTCTCCATGTGTTTCACTCACTGTTCCAGCTTCTCTGAATCTTAATTCAAATGTTTAGCAACTTGGTGATTGTAACATCTATGTCTTTATCCAAGTCTGATAAAAGTCTGAATACAACTGGCAGGAACAGTGCTCTGAGATCTAGCCCTGTTTTCTTGGTTAGCGATCTCAAGTGCAATTCTGGAATGAGTCATCTCACAATATAGAGAGCTCCCCGTCTCTGGGAGAATCCAAGCAGATTCTGGGTGGCCATCCGGGAAAGGATGTGCTACTCCAGGGGAATGGTTGCCCTTAGGGACTACAAAGAGAGCTCTCAAGTCCTTTCCAACTTACATAGGCAGATTCTTTGGTTTGTGGAATTTGGGGCTTCCTCTGGCTGTGGATCAGGGTTGCACGTTCACTGATGCCTATTCAGTCATGCCTAGCCAGATCAGTGTAGTTAGCTGACCTGGCTCTTGGAAGACCTAGATTTAAAGTCACTTATTGCCTGGGAGTGTTGGTCAAGTCAGTCACTGAAGCCATCTGGACCTCCGTCTTCACCTCTAAATGATGTGTGTGTCTTGGGGGAAGGGACAGGAATGGATCCGCGATTTCAGACCCCTCTGTTGCTTTCTTTTTTCCCTAATCAAGTTGTACTTGGAAACACAGCGTATAAACAGATAAAAGCAGAGCTGCACGATTGAAGCAGGGCTCAAGGCCTCGGACTGTGCCTCCAGGCTTGCCCCTCATTCTCTTGGGAAGCACAGGTTTGAAAAACTAGACTGGGAGCCCCTCCAGATCTGACACGTGGGGGCTCTGCCATCCTAACATTCTGTGTCCTGCCTGCATGTTCTGAACTGCATGGTGGGGTGTGCTGTGAATCTGATGTTCTGTGACCTGTATCCATAATGGTCCATGTGCGAGGACTCAGGCATCTAGTTCTAGGAGTTTGTGACTCTGTAATTCTGTCTCTTCCATGGGGAAGCAGATGCACTTAGAAGAATTCAAAGCCAAATCAAGCTTCCACTAAAGACAGTCCTACCAGATTTGTTCAAAATGCCAGGCTTGTTTCTGATGATGAAATTCCTCCGCATCACCCAGGCACAAATCAGAAAATGACATTCTGCCTCATGGCCCTGCACCTTCCCTTTTCTTGGACATTAACTAAATAGCCCAAGAGTACTTTTAGGAATGCATCTGCCCTTTTACTCCTGTTTCTCGGTGAGGTAAACTGAGATTTGCCTGGCACACCAAGGGCACCCAGAAGGGGGGAGGCTGAACTGATATCAGAAAGCCAAATTTCCTGAAGCTGGGCATTCGGGATTGCCTAGGCTCAGGGGAGAAGCAATGAGGGAAGCTATTTTGTATACTTTGGAGAGTCTTTCATGAGAGGAAGAGTCACTGGATTCCATCCTCTTCACTGGATGATGTCCACACTCTCCCCCCAAAAGTCTGAATATGAATTTACCATGGATTTGGGTGCTCTCAGGATTTAATTTTTTGACGGCCCACCCCTATCCGCCGCCTCTGGCATCCAGTGTGAGGCTGGCTCTGTGGCTCTCAAGAAAGAATCCTGAATATATTCTATTTATGACAAAGGCTGGGGAGTGGGGGAGGGTGGAGCCGGGAGTGAGAATTAGGAGGCCTTTTGCCTTTAAGCCAGATTAAAACCATAAGTGAAAGAATGTTGACATTCCAGGTACCTGCTTGTCAGGAAGTCTTTAGCTACTGAAATAATTTTTCTACTTAGTTGTATGAGGCCACTGAAGGTTTTAGAGAAGAGGCAGGACCAGAGCAGAACTATGTGCTACGAAGAGTAATCTAACATCAAATCAAAAGGGGGATTTTCTCACTCAAGATTCCCGCTCTATGAAGTAAGTCAGACAGAGGAGAAAAAACATCGCAGCTCATCCCTTATACGTAGAATCTAAAAGGAAATGATACAAATGATACAAATCTTACTTACAGATTAAGAAGAGACTCACAGAGAAGGAACTTATGGCTGCCTGGGGTGGGAAGGAAGGGTAGCGGGAAAGGATAGTTTGGGAGTTTGTGATCGACATGTGTACATTGCTGTATTTAAAATGGATAACCAACAATATCCTACTGTACAGCACAGGGAACTCTGCTCAGTGTTATGTGGCAGCCTGGATGGGAGAGGAGCTCTGGGGAGAATGGATATATGTATATGTATGGCTGAGTCCCTTTGCTGTCCACCTAAATCTATCACAACATTGTTAATCAGCTATGCCTCAGTAGAAAATAAAAAGTATTTTTTTTAAAAAAAGATTCCGACTCTGGTGTGGACTGGTCTTGCACACCAGCTCTATTGGTTTAGGTCAACTGAAATTCAGGAATTGGTAGGGAGGCTCGATTCATTTCTAAGAAACTCGAACACTTGAGTCATGTGCTAATTTATAGGCAGCCACTGCTGGGTCCTTATGTAACAAAAACAAGTCAAAGAATTGGATACAAACAGGAAAAGGACCAGGGACTTGAGCCCTGGATGGGCCGTGTGACCTTAGCAAGGCCACAATTTACCTGTCTGTAAAATGATAATAATAGCTTCTCCTACCTACTTTCCAGGGCTGGAGGAAAGACAGATAATATGACAGGTAAAAGCACAGGGAGGAAAGATGCAGAGTAACACCTTATTAGGACCAATGATGGCTTGCTAAATGGCAGCAGGAACCACCAGCGGACTGAGAAACCCAAGCCTGGAATTAAGGGGAAGAGAAATGGCTGAAAAGGAAGTTCTCATCTAGGGCATAGGTAAAATAGAGCTGAGACTTGAGGTCCCCTTCTTTGTTCTGATTATCATTATTGATGACAAAAATTATACTGTCTGATATCTGGATGGCAATCTATAGGTTTTCAAAACACATCTGCATGCATTTTCTCACTTGGTCTTTGGAGAAAGGGTACAGTATTGGGAAGAATTGATAGCAAGAAAGTGGTCTCTGAAGTCAGATCAACCTGCTTTCAAATCCCAGCTCCATCATTCACCAGCTGTGTGACCTTGGGCAGTTATTTAACCTCTCTGTTCCTGGAAAAAGGGAAATGAGAGTAGCACCTATCTCATGGAGCTGCTGAGAAGGCTGCATGAGTCAATACATGGCAATTCCTAGCACAGGATACACTCAGTGTGAGTTAGTTACTGTACCAACCTCATACTTGTTGTGACACCTACTATCATTCTCATTCTGTAAGTGAGAAAGGGAGGCTCAGATAATTGGAGAGCTCTGCCTGGTTCACCCATCTAGCAGGTGGTAGATTCAAGTACTGACCCAGAATAGGAACCCATATTCCAAAAAGAGAGACTCAGAGGGGGCTGCAGCTGACTCTCTGGAGCAACGTTCTCCAAAACAATTTTCTACAGTGGTGGAAGTGTTCTATGTGTGAGCTGTCCAGCATGGGAGCCACTAGCCCATATATTCCTCTGTATGTCAGTGTTGTCCTTAAATATACTTTCTGATATTTTTTTCATGGAGGAAGGGGCACACAAAGGCTACAGTGACTAGGGTCCTCAAAAGGCATAATGTGACCCTGGAGAGTTGGACATTTGAAAGAAACAAAGGGCTTCTAGGCAACTGGATTTTAAGGAAGAAAAGGGACAAAATGGGGGATAATGGGAAAGTGTTTTGCTATTGGACCTCCTCTGCCAAAGCCATTCATTTATGCATTCATTCAGTACTTATTTATTGAGGGCCTACCCCAGGAAGGCATTCTAGAGCAGAGAACAGGATGGATAAAGACCTTGCTCTTGTGGGGGTCGGAGTCTAGTGGCAGAGAGAGAGGTTAAGAGAAAGTCTGGTGGTTAAGACTGTATTTCCAGTGCAAGAGGCGTGGGTTTGATCCCTGATTGGGGAACTAAGATCACAACGTGGCCTAAATAGATAAAAGTACTTTATAAGGGACTTCCATGGCAGTCCAGTGGTTAGACTCTGTGCTTCCAGTGCAGGAGGCATAGGTTTGATCCCTGATTGGGGAACTAAGACTCCCACAAGCTGGTGACATCTCCAAAATATATATATATATATATATATATATATATATATATATATATAATCAGATGATGAAAACTGATAAATTCATAGAAAGCAAGATTAGAGAGTGATGGAGGAGGTGCTATTTTTGAAAGAGTGGTCAGGGAAAGCCCTACAGAGCAAGGTGACATGTGAGCAGAGGGAAGGCCACAAAGTCATCTTGAGAAAGAGTTCCAGGCAGAAGAAGTAGGCAGTGCAAAGGCCCTGGGGCAGGAACAAGGAGATTGCAGACACACTAGATGGGGAAAGGAGAGAGGGGTTCCTGCAGGCCAGGGAGGTAGCCCAGGGCAATTCAGGCCAAAGGAAAGATCTGTAGTGAGTGGGACCCCGTCATGAGATTGACATGAAGGTCTACGAGGAGCCAAAGGAGAGAGGGAGGTGCTGCTGGACATAACGTCTTAGAGCCCTTCAAGGCCATCCCATGTAGCCACTGGGTAGTATATAGGCTGTCCCACTTCAGTTAGTTTTGTTGGGCCATAGTATTTGTTTTGTTGTTTGATGGCTTTTAACCTAATTAGTGGTTAACATATAAACATTGGAAAGCTTAACTCCAAAATCTAGACTCCAGCTTCCGTTTAACAAAGTGAAGGGCACTGTCTGTGTTGGTCCATAGAACGGCTGGCTGGAGCTGAGTGGTGGCTGCCACCTATAGATGGGGCCTGTGTTCTCCAGACCCCTTCCCCAAGCTCTCCTGGATTCGGAGGCTGCATCAGCTACCGTTTATCTTCAAGGTAGTTTTCTATCAGAAGAGACACATACCTATACCCAGGTCTCTTTCCAAACTGTAAGGAAAATAGACTCCGGGATGGCCTCCTGTCCACGCACTGAGCCTGCTTGACCCATGAGGCTCCCCCTACCCTGGCTGGAGAGTTCAGAGCCCCCAACACTCACTGAGTCCCAGAGAGAACAGGGAATCTCTTCCTCTTGGGACCGCCTGTATGGGTGCATGAGCTTTGCATTTGGAGCTGAAAACTCCCTAAACCAGAGGGCATCCAGGGATCAGAGGGCTTGAGGGGAGGACAAATCCTATCCCACTTTTTCTGGATTCTCTGTCCAGAAGGATTCATAAGTTACCAAAACCAGTTCTAGCTCAGAATGACATTGAACCTGTTTATCAGTTAGTTGTTCTGGAGACAAAGAGGAGGAACAGAGCACCTCCTCTAAGTTCTCTGTTTATGCCTTGGGATCCCTCAGGTACAAACTCAGCTCCGTGGGAATCCCTGTGGAGTCTCTCCTCTCGGTGGGGCAGCCTCCGGCCAGGCAGGGACCAGGAGGCCCCCAAGTGGAGAGAAATAGGCTGTCCTGAAGGTTGGAGTTTGGGGTGGCTCTCTGTGAGGCTGGAAGGTTGTGTCCTGAAGTCAGGAGACAGACATCCCTGGAGGACTGCAAAGCTCCCTCCAGCGGGTAGAACAGATTGTAGAGGCCAGAGTGTCCCCACCACATGGGCCTCACCTGGGGTAGGGGCTCTTTACTTCTCTGTGCGTCTTGCAACTCTTGGGTCGAGTGAAACCCTTTGTTTTTCCAGAAGCTATGGATGAATTTTCAAACATATAGGCATCAAGTTCCAACAGCAGGGACCTTGGATCACACACTGAACCTCTGAGCCTCTGTTCTCATCTTTAAAAGAGACATTCTAACTGAAAGCACATCAGATAGTTGTTCTGAAGGCTTGACTAGGTGATTTCTTATTAAACAGTTAACACAATGTTACATCTAGCAACCGCTGAATAAGTATTAGCTGCTATTTTTTAAAACTGTCATTATCATTATGGAAAGTGGACTGAGACCCGCCTGCTGCCCTAAGCCCACCCCCAATGGCTCCTGCCTTCGCCTTCTCAGGCGTCTCTGTGAGGTTCCCGAGCCCCGCTAGGGCACAGTGTGAGAGCTGCTAGGAGTCTAATCTCTGTTTTGTAGAGATGGGAGGGCTCTGCCTGGAGAAGGGAAGTCGATAGTGAGCTATACTAAGTCGCATTGGACTTTGGCGGCACACCTGGAACCAGAACCCAGTCTCCTCATCTTGAGCATTTTGCACTGGCCAAGTTGCTCCCCACACCCCAACTCCTTTCCCAACCTGGGGCTCCTCAGGAACCCACAAAGCACTCGTTCTACTCAGGAGAGTGCAGAGAAAGGAGCCAGTCACTGTGGTCACATCTGCCTCCTGTATTGCCTCTGCTTTCTTTTTTTTTTTTNGCCAAGTTGCTCCCCACACCCCAACTCCTTTCCCAACCTGGGGCTCCTCAGGAACCCACAAAGCACTCGTTCTACTCAGGAGAGTGCAGAGAAAGGAGCCAGTCACTGTGGTCACATCTGCCTCCTGTATTGCCTCTGCTTTCTTTTTTTTTTTTCCTTTAATTAAAAAAATTTAGCTGCACTGCTAAATCTTAGATCTTAGTTCCCTAACCAGGGATTGAACCCTTGCCCAATGCAATGGAAGCACAGAGTCTTAACCACTGGACCAACAAGGAAGTCCCTCCTGCCTCTGCTTGTCTGGAGGCCTGACTTCCTCTATCCAAGCCTCAGTTTCCCCGTCTGTGAAATGGGCCTAGCAACAGTTACCTCCATGGAGGATTTAGTGAGTTTATGCATTCAAAGCATTTAGCACATAGTAAATAATGTTATCTATTATTATTATTCATTATTATTACTATAGTTATTGGAATAGTTATAGTAATGTTATTACTGTTACCTTTGGTGTTCAAAAATATGTGTGGAATATTCTCTGTATGTATGCAGATACCTGTCCATGCTCCAGGAGCCCCTTCCGGGAGTACTGTTAAACACAAACAGATACACACACATACATATACACACACTGTGAGTCTCTGTGACATCTTCTGTCTCCTTGCAACAATTTGTAGCAAAGCTCACACAACAGCTTGAGCAGCATTTGAATAATAAAAATAATTTCTTTTCTTGTCACCCTTTTCCCCACAGTGGGTACAGAGAGGTCAGAGATGTGATCTTATTTAGAATGTGAGGGGGCAGAAGACGGGGTGTGAGGTGGGCAGAAGAAGATAGGCTGTGGAAACACAAGGCAGAGAATGTTGAGGACCCCTCAAAACCTACCTGATCTCTCTGGTGTGTTGGGGTGACTCTCTGGGCCCCATCTCATGTGATTTGTCAAATGAAGCCATCCAGCATGGTTCCCCTGTCTATCCAAATACAACAAACTGCCTTCTCCAGAGTTAGCAGGCCTCGTGGCCCCTGGTGCAGTGAATTCTGTTCCTCATACTGGCTCTTTGAAGCTGCTGGGACTGAAGCTTCCTGTTCTCTTTTCTCTTTTTTTCAGTTTATTTGTTTACTTAGTTTTGGCTGCACTGGGTCTTCATTGCTGTGAGCAGGCCTTCTCTAGTTGCGGCAGATTGGGGCTACTCTGTAGTTTCTGGCTTTTCATTGCAGTGGCTTCTCTCGGTGCAGAGCTTGGGCTCTAGAATGCACAGGCTTTTTCGTAGTTGTAGCTTGAGAGCTTAGTTGCCCTGAGACAGGTGGGGTCTTCCTGGACCAGGGATCGAACCCACGTTCCCTGCACTGGCAGGCTGATTCTTAACCACAGGACCACCAGGGAAGTCCCTCAGCTTCTTTGTTCCTTGTGCCAAAGGCCATCTGCCGCCCATGGCCACTGCCTGCCTGGTCTTCTCGGGGGTGGTGAGGCTCCCGTCAGGCAACCTGCTGTTAGAGTCTTGCTCAGCCCATTGCTGGCTGTACGACCTTGAGCAAATCTTTAACCCTGACCGAGCCTCCGTCCCTTCGTACATAAACTGGATAAGATAATCCCGCTGCAGTGAGATTGCAGTTAAGATGAAGTACCTCACAATATGGTCCCAGTGCCTTGCAGAGGAGCCCTCAGGCAGTAGGGCAGTGGTGAAATGATTTAGGGATGGGAGCTCCACTCCTTTGGTGCTGAGGGACCTCAGTAAGGTATCAGAGGGCCTGGGAGGATACCAAACCAGAGACCCCCTCAGCAAACCACCTCATTTCATGGGGTTTCCACTTATCCATCTGGGAACTGGGACTAGTGCCTGCTCTCCTGCCTTCCTGGGTAACCCTCCCCTGTGAAAGTGAAAGTTGCTCAGTCGTGTCTGACTCTTTACGACTCTATGGACTATATGGAATTCTCCAGGCCAGAATACTGGAGTGGGTAGCCTTTCCCTTCTCTAGGGGATCTTCCCAACCCAGGGATTGAACCCAGGTCTCCTGTATTGCGGGCAGATTCTTTACCAGCTGAACCACAAGGGAAGCCCAAGAATACTAGAGTAGGTAGCTATCCTTTCACCAGGGGATCTTACCGACCCAGGAGTCAAACCAAGGTCTCCTGCATTGCAGGTGGATTCTTTACCAACTAAGCTATGAGGGAACTCTCCCCTGTTCAGTTCAGTTCAGTCGCTCGGTCATGTCCGACTCTTTGCGATCCCATGAATTGCAGCATGCCAGGCCTCCCTGTCCATCACCATCTCTCTGAGTTCACTCAGACTCATGTCCATCGAGTCCGTGATGCCATCCAGCCATCTCATCCTCGGTCGTCCCCTTCTCCTCCTGCCCCCAATCCCTCCCAGCATCAGAGTCTTTTCCAATG
>SJYV01052563.1:725751-757790 GCA_006410875.1 Neotragus pygmaeus | reverse complement strand
ATGATGTACTCTGCATATAAGTTAAATAAGCAGGGTGACAATATACAGCCTTGACGTACTCCTTTTCCTATTTGGAACCAGTCTATTGTTCCATGTCCAATTCTAACTGTTGCTTCCTGACCCGCATACAGATTTCTCAAGAGGCAGGTCAGGTGGTCTGGTATTCCCATCTCTTTCAGAATTTTCCATAGTTTATTGTGATACACACAGTCAAAGGCTTTGGCATAGTCAATAAAGCAGAAGTAGATGTTTTCCTGGAACTCTCTTGCTTTTTCCATGATCCAGCGGATGTTGGCAATTTGATCTCTGGTTCCTCTGGCTTTTCTAAAACCAGCTTGAACATCAGGGAGTTCACGGTTCATGTATTGCTGAATCCTGGCTTGGAGAATTTTGAGCATTACTTTACTAGCATGTGAGATGAGTGCAATGGCATGGTAGTTTGAGCGTTCTTTGGCATTGCCTTTCTTTGGAATTGGAATGAAAACTGACCTTTTCCAGTCCTGTGGCCACTGCTGAGTTTTCCAAATTTGGTGGCATATTGAGTGCAGCACTTTCACAGCATCATCTTTCAGGAGCTGTTGGCAAATGATGCTCTAAAGAAGGTGAGGTTTAGGGAATAGGAAGTACACAGGCCCTGATCACAGCTGACATTTACTGACTGTTTACTATAGGCCAGGCCCTTGGCATGCATTATCACTTTTAAGCTGGTTTATAGCAGCCCTATAATTATGCTCATTTTGCAGAAGGGATAAATGAGACTCAGAGAGGTTACCTCAGCTCCAAGTTCACACAGCTAGCCAAGGAGGATTAAAACTCAGATCTCTGGTGCGTCTAACAGTTCCCTGGCCTGCCTCCCAGGGCCTGTGGCTGGAAAGAGTGGTTGAGAGGGAGAGGTATATGATCCCTCCCCCATATCAAGGATCTTGTAACCATGGGTCCTCTCCCACCAGCACACAGATTCTCAGCAAAAGCTTCATCTCCAGGTCAATCACTTTCCTTCTGGCTGTGCCCAGCCCAGCTGTTTGTCTGTCCAAGTCCAACCCCCTCTGAGCTGAGCAGCTCAGGACAGAGCAGAATGTAGGCAGGCCTCGGCAGGTGAGGAGCGGTGCTCTAGCAGTAGAGCGAGGCAGGCAGCTCCCGCCGCTCTTTGCAGCCCTGCACGGAGCTGGCTGAACCCGGTTGTAGAGCTAGGGGCAACAGAGGGGCTAGGGATGATGTGGTAGCGTCAGGGTGCTTACTAATGAGATGCAGATGAGCCTCTGCTGGGGACTCCAGCTCAAGCCCCTGGGCTCTGTCCACCCCGCCTCCCTGGTAAGTGTTCTCCACCCAGCTATCTGTGGACCCAAAACTCAACAGGACCACTGGGCCAGTTGTGTTCTCACCAGACAGGGCTGGCCATTGAATTAAACCAGGGATTATATTTTGGGAATTCCCTAAGGGGATGGGTGTAGGGGTTACAAATACATATTTCAAGCCCCACCCCAGATTTACTGAATCAAAATTCTTACGGATGGGGCTCGGGAATAGATGTTTAACAAGTTCCCGGGGTGGTTTTTGTGTGACTGGTGTTTGGGATCCATTGACCATGGTAATCGCGTTCTTTAAGATCCTGTGTTGTTAGTATCCCATCTGTGGGCCTCTTCTAGCTCCAGTGAAGAGGTGGGTAGGGAAGTTAGGAAAAGACCAAAGTCTCGGTGACTTTTAGGCTAGACAAGAGCTTCTCAAATGTCAGTGTAATAAAAATCACAGCCTCATCCTTAAGAAGTCTGATTTCGTTGGGCTGTGGAACTCAGAGGGCTTCTCCCCCGTTGGTGGGGACCACTGGCTCCCAGGTAAAGCAGGAGCAAGATTAGCTCTAAAGTCAAATAGAAGAGTGAACAAGAGCAAACAGGAGAGTGAAACAGCAGATCTGTTTCCTGTGTCTTTCACCCAGAAGTGTCTGAGTGCAAATCTCTCTGCTCATTAGCATCTCAAACCCCAGAGACAACTGTTTTTAATTCTTGCAAACAGGTCTAACTCCCAGATAGAGACAGCCCCATGAAGCATGTTCTCCTTGCGGTGAAGAAAACTGAACTTAAAATCAGTGGATTCCATCCACACAGGCATACTCATGGCCCAACAATTTCCATCTTCGGCGTTTGCACAGCAGTATTGTGTACGTATGTTCACGAAAGATTCACACGAGAATGTTCAGAGCAGCATTATTTATAATAACCCTCTGCTGGAAACAGCCTGAATGACCACCAAGAGCAGATGGATAAGTAAGTTGCGGCTTGTTCATACAGCAGAATACTATACAGCAAAGAAAATGAAAGTACTGTTCTAGGTAACAAGACGGATGAATCCCCCTCACGTAATGTGGGGTGAAAACAGCCATATACAAAAGAGTACATATTGTGCTAGTCCAACTGTACAAAACTTTCGAACAGCCAAAACTCTTCTATGGATTACATTAAGATAAAGTTACCTTGGGTGGGAGAAGAGGGCTAGTTAACAACTGGACAGGGTGCAAAGAAGGTTTCTGGAATTGGTAGTAATGTTCCATTTCTTTCTCTGGCAGCTGGTTAGTTTCTGGAAAGTTCACTGAGCTGCACACTTGTGATCCGTGCCTTTTTCTGTTTTCTTATTATACTTAATTTAAAGGTTTTCCAAAAGTACTAGTAAAGGAGCTCAAAGAAGACTTTTAATAAAATAAAAATCATTTAACTAATAAAAGGGAACTCCAAGTGACTTCTGACTATGGCAGATTACATGGGATTTCATGACTGTGGGATCGTGGACTCTTCCTTTCCCAGGAACCAGGAAGAAGACAATTCTCAGAACCTGAGAGCTTGGGCACCATGCCAGAGCATACCAGGGCTGTGGAAAACCAATGCCTCAGCATTTCCCTATCCCCACCTCCACATGGCCCGCCCTCCCTAGAACCGCAAGGACAATGACAGCCCATTTTGTACTGGGTTCCCAGGTTCAACTGAGTTCACAGTTCATTAGGGCTTGCTTCATGCAGCATTTTTCTGTCCTCAGAGCAGGTTTCTGGACCATGTTCTTCTTGTATCCTCTCAAAGACCCTACACGTAGAGCAAGAAATATTTCCATTTTATAGATGGGGAAGTTGAGGCCCTAAGATAGGGATCAAAAGACTTGTCCAAAGCTAGCAAGATCTAGCAAGCAGCCCGGCCAGAACTTAAACACGAGGCTTCAGATGAAAAATCCAACACTCCCTTGGCTACACCACAGATGGATTCTTCCAAGTAGTAACAATGCTAAGTATCTGTCAGCATTAGTGAGCAATCAGTTGGTGCCCACTGTCCCTCAGAGTCCTTCAATAACCCAAGGAAGTAGGTACTATCATTTCATGCATATTTCACAAATGAAAAAGCTCAAAGATCAGAAAGTCCAAGTGCCTTATCCAAGATCGGTGTCCATTAAGTGTGGAGCATGGATTGGAAGAAATGGCCTGAGTTGAGACCAAGCTCTGAACTGCCAGTCCAGTGGTTCCCAAACCCAGCTGGAGTTCCCTTGGAGCTTGTAAAAATACAGATCCCCTGGCTTCTCCCCCAGACCACACATTCCGATGATGTGGACTCGGGATGCAGCTGAGAAATCCATATTTTTTAAAAACAGCCCTAGCCGTTTGGGATGCTCAGCTCTAAACAATGCTTCCACTGAAATATGACAGTAAAAACAAAATAATTTAAGTGTAAAACTTCATTTAGCAACTTCCAAATAGCTCATGGAACCTCTCTAATAATTAGAGTCCTCCTAACAATGGTACACAAGCCCTCAAGAATATATTTGAGAACAGCCCATCTGACTGGATGATAGCTATGCTTAGGGTGGGGGGCAGTGACTGACAAGGAGTATCTGGAGGGCTCTAGTGGGGACAGGGTGGTGTCTGCTTTTTGCTCTGGATCCTGGTTAGCCACTGTTTGCATTCACTTGGTAAAAATTCATTAAGCTATAACTTACAATTGATGCATCTTCTTTTTGAATGTTTGCAAAAAGGAAAAAAAAAAAATCAGGCTGACCATCCATCAGAGACACTGTAGAAGCAATCTTTACATAGAGTAGAGACTTGTATAAAAAATTCAATAGAGTTCTTCTAATTATATGCTTCTAAGAGTTTGAGATTCTAGGATTTGAATGTTCCACAATGCTCTGATTCTCTGTCAGTTCCAAGACTGCAGGAGCCCCCAAATCTGTAACAGTAGCTAACATTTAGTGAGCTCTTAGTATGCACTGACTGCTATGCTAAGATCTTAAGAGCTTTGTATGGATCAACTCACAGCAACTCTGTGAGGTGGATAGCTTTATTCACCCCAAACCCCTCAGAAACATGAAATGATGGGTTCAAGGTCACAGAGCTGGAAAGCAGCAAAGCCAGGACCAGAACTCGAGTGCCCTGGCTCCAGAGCTGGTGTGCGAACCATGGCGCCATACTGGCATCAAGCTCTGCTACTTCCCAATGCTGAGTGTTTAAGTATCCCAGTGATGTGTTTTGTGCCGTCTAGCCTTGGCATTTGCTGGGAGGACCCAGAGAGAAGGGGGTGCTGCAGGCACAAACAGCAGCTCTCACCTGGGACACGTGAGCACACATGGGCCAACACGCACATACATGCTGACGTTACCCCACAGCTGGCATGTGCAATCCTGCTCAACTGGCACCGAGGCCAAGTGCTGTGGGTGCTGGGGCTGAGCGGGAACTGGGAACAGGAGAGTTCTCCGTCGCTGCTCCCATTCCAGGTCACCTTGCAGGGCCCCCACCAGTCTCAGGAATGGAGAAGGACTCAGGAGTGGGGTGGGGCGGGCAGAGGAGACCTTCCTCTCTTCTGCAGGGTCCAAACTGGAAACTGCTTGAGGCATCGCCTCTTTCAGGAGGTAGTTTGTCAGTCAGTGGGTAACGGTGGACCATCATCATATTTATATATATATTATGTAAAGTCACACTCCTTGGCCCGACATACGTGGCCTTAAGTGAGGTGGCCCCATCTTGCCTTCCGGAGCACATCTCCAAGTTTTCCCTACCCGCTGACAGTTGCCTGCGCACTCATGCGATTTTCCTTAACTGCTATGCTTCTGCATGTGCTGCTTTCTCTTTCTGAACTGCCTTTCCCACTGTTTTTCTTTATTTAAGCCTTATTTAGTCTTCAACACTGATATTCAGTCCCAGCTACTCCCAGAAGCCTTCCTCCACTAACTCGGTACTAGGCTAACTACCTATGGCTCCTCGGGCCCCCCTGCCTGCTTGAGTTTGCCTCTATGTTACCACCTACCTCAAGGTATTAAACATCCACTTACAGACCTGCCTCCGCTAGCTGTAAGTCTCTGGAGGCCTGACACATCGTAAGCACTAAGTGTCTACTGAACTAAGGATCTGTTGAGAAAACAGAAGCTGTGCAACTGAAAGGAAGTGGCTTAGCTTTTCTGAGTCTCTATTCATGTCCACGCTGGAAACTAATAGCAACAGCAAGAAGAAGTAGTCGAGGATCATGATTGCAGGCCTGCAGGGAGGTCGTGCAGAGAAGAAGAGAAGATACAAGTGACATGATCTAACCTGGTGGTTCAAGGAGCTCAGTACATCAAGAGTTCTCTCCAGCGTTCAACGTTCAGGCTGTGCTTACGCCCAGGACCCATTGAAAGCTGGTTACTGACTTTAGGCAAGTAAAATGGAACCAATTTACAAATTTCCATTTGTAAAATGGAACCAATAATTCTTTTTTGAAATTTTTATTGGAGTATAGTTGATTTACAATGTTGTGTTAGTTTCCACTGTACAGCAAAGTAAATCAGCTATATGTACGCAGTTATCCCCTCTTTGGGGGATTTCCTTAAAATGGACCCAATAATTCTTAAAGGAGACTTGAGGGAACTCCTGAGCACTCCACTTGTACAGGTGCAGATTCTTACTGACTCTCTGGCAATAGTGAGGTGATGGTGTGCAGGTGTGTACATGTGTGTGTGTGTGTTGGTGGGGGTTGGAGGAGGGGTCTGATTGATGATGTGTATGTCCCTTGTCCCCTGAAAGGCATCTTACAGTTTAGGGATCAACCTTGTTCTTCATCCCAAATTGCTTCCAGGGGTGTGGGGGCAATTCCCTGGCCTCTGAGGTTGACCACTCACATAGCAAGCAGGACTCTCTCCTGATCTGGGCTAGGCAGAGAGAGGCAGAGGAAGGTGAGAAGATCTGGGACATGGCCCTGCCTTCCCCACTCACTTGCTGCGTGATCCCAAGCCAAGTTATCAGTCTTCTCTAGGGAGGCCTCTGTGTCTGATTCAGTGATCCCTAGGGACCCTTTCACTCTTATCTATGGTGGGGTTGGACTAATGCTTAGTCCCTCTGAGTGTCAGTGCTCATCTGTGAAGATACATTCATTCTCTTAATAGATATGCTCTGAGGTTTATGTACCAGGTGCTGTGCTAGACATGGATTCTGGAGCTGTGAGCAACACTTAGTAGGAGAGACTGTATCATATAAAATATACACAAATAACTAATAATTACAATTGAGATCTGTCATAGGAAGGAATATTTCAGGGTGCCCTGAGATGATCTGTACCCCAGGGGAAGCGGAGAGGAGCCAATTAATTAATTAATGATCATGCCCTGCGTACCACATGCATTATCTCATTTAATGTTCACATCAGTCTCTGAGAAAAGGATTGTTATTTGCCCCATTTTTTCAGATGAGGAAAATGAGGTTTGAAGAAGTTGAGGCCCAGGTCATACAACCAATAATATCTAGGATTTGGACCAACACTCATCTTCCTTTTTTTTAAATTTAAACTTTTTATTTGTATATGTATATGTATGGCTGATATAGCCGATTAACAATGTGATAATTTCAGGTTGACAGCAAAGGGACTCAGCCATACATATACGTGTATTCATTTTCCACCAAACTTCCCTCCCATCTAGGCTGCCACATAACACTGAGCACAGTTCCTTGTCCAATACAGTAGGCCCTTGCTGGTTATCTGTTTTAAATAGCCATGTGTACATGTCCATCCCAAACTCCCTAACTATTCCTTCCCCTGATCCTCCCCTCCCTGCAACCATAAGTTCATCCTGTAAGTCTTGGAGCCATACCCTTCTTTATAGACCTGTCTGAAACCCCTATTGTGAATGTAAGCATCAGTACCGTTAGTCATGGAAACAGTAGCATGGAGTTTCTGAGTTAGTTCAGCTTGTGCTGGGGCCCAGGAAGCACAAGGACGTTTAGAAGCTTGGCCCACATGTTACTGAAGGAACCAAAAAGGCAGGGTCCACCCAGCGGGCACAGGGACATCCCTGACTATGCCAACCCCATCAGCCCAGACACACGCTGGTTTCCTCTAAGGCTGCCCCACGTTCTCTCCTCTCCTACCCGGCCCTGCCTGGCCAGCAGCAGTGCCAGTGGCTCAGCCTGTCCTGGGGCAGGAAAACTGTCAGGCTGAGGTGAGTTCAGTGGCACCTGGGGAAGAGTGTTCGAGCAGCGCACCGTGGCGGCCCAGCTCACAGAGGCCTGGTGCAGGGGGCCCTGGCCGCCTCTCCCAGTGGAAAACACAGGGGCAGCTGACACGTGTGATCTGGAGTGTGCCAATGTCCTTCTGGATCTGGTTCCCTGCATCCTTAAGAGGCCACCAAGCATGGAAACAAGTTCTAGGGAGACCTTGATTCCCTCCAGGTCCTCCCCATTTTACAGATGAGGAAACTGAGGCCCAGGGAGCTTGCAGCAGACAGGGCCTCGCTGTTTTGCTCCACCACCCTAGCCAGCTCATGGGCTCAGTTCTTTCCTGCCAGGGGTATAATCTGTGCTCCGTGGAGAGCCCTGGGGGAACTCGAGTTTGCCTCTTCCTGCCCTGGGGGATGCTGAGTTCCAAAGCTTCCTCACCTGCAAAATGCAATCATTCTTGCTCTGCCTATCCAGCGGCCTTGTGGGAGTGAGATTAATAGTGTATTTTACAGGGATGCTCTGTAATGACCTATGTGGGAATGGAGTCTAGAAGAGAATGGATACATGTATATGTATGGCTGATTCGCTGTGCTGTATGGCAGAAACTAACACCGCATTGTAAAGCAACTATACTGCAATGTTTTAAAATTAATTAAAAAGGAATGGATCTTAACAATAACGCAACTGCGTAGGGAAATAGGCCCAGAACTGTATGGAACAATTTCAAGCCACACTGCCCGTGACCTACAAGCACACAAATAATGAAATTCTCCTTTCCCCTGACTGCTTTGAAAACACGACATTTTCAAATGACCGTATGTAGTCAGCCCCATCCCCGAACACAGGAAGCATCCAGAAGGTGTCAGCTGTAGTAGTCACTGATGCTCATTTCTGCGTGGAGGGCACTGCCCACCTGCCCAGGCTCAGCGTCCCCCACCCACCCATCCATAGAAGAAGCTGAAGGATTGAAAATACTGCATCCTGAGCCTGCTTCTCTACCTCCCTGGTGCCCTAAACCCCAGCCTTGCTCCTGAGTGCTGTGCACCTGCAGACAGAGACAGCCTAGCCTCCTGAGCCCTCAGCATACCTCAGCATGGCCGCTGCTTCCCCCCCAAGTGGAGGGCTACTCCTGCCCCCACCCAAGAGGAGGGCTGCACTCCAGCCCTGGCGGCCCTGTTCAGTGCTCCACTCCGTCCATCCTACCTCCACAGATACACATGGGATTCCTGCTTCCCCCAAGAGCTGCTCCCGCTCCCCCCACCCACCCNGTGTTCTTTGGAAAGACTGATGTTGAAGTTGAAACTCCAGTACTTTGGCCAGCTCATGTGAAGAGCTGACTCACTGGAAAAGACTCTGATGCTGGGAGAAATTGGGGGCAGGAGGAGAAGGGGACGACCGAGGATGAGATGGCTGGATTTCATCACCGACTTGATGGACGTGAGTTTGATTGAATTCCGGGAGTTGGTGATGGACAGGGAGGCCTGGCGTGCTGCGATTCATGGGGTTGCAAAGAGTTGGACATGACTGAGTGACTGAACAGCCCAGTGTGTAAACACACCACACCTCTCTATCCATTCATCTTCGCGGACACTTAGGTTTACTTAGCGCTGCCTGTAACTGGAATGGTAGCTGCTACCGCTGCAAGTCACTTTAGTCGTGTCTGACTCTGTGCGACCCCATAGACGGCAGCCCACCAGGCTCCACCGTCCCTGGGATTCTCCAGGCAAGAACACTGGAGTGGGTTGCCATTTCCTTCTCCAATGCAGGGAAGTGAAAAGTGAAAGTGAAGTCAGTCACATTCGACTCTGCAACCCCGTGGACTGCAGCCAACCAGGCTCCTCCGTCCATGGGATTTTCCAGGCAAAAGGACTGCAGTGGGGTGCCATTGCCTTCTCCAGGAATAGTAACTACCATTTGCTAACTATTTAGAATGCTCCAGATATTACACACAACTGCTAAATGAATTATCTCTCTTTAACGTCACCCTCGACTCAGAGTCACACCGTAACACGTCCGTAAGAGAGCTCTCAACTGTCACCCACTCAGTGTTTCTCCCGCGGTCTCACCACCTTAATAAATGGATCCCTCCTCTCAGCTGCTCAGGGCAGCAACCTACACATCACACAGTCACCTGTCTTTTCTTCACACACCAGCACGCCCCCCAATAACTCAAATTCTTTGGCTTCTAAACTCATAATCCAGCCTCAAGCTGTCTCCTCACCTGTCCTCTGCCTTCATCCAAGCCACCATCCACTTAGACGCAGACTGTGGTAACTTCAAGTGGCCCTCCTTTTCTGCTCTCACACACTTGATCCTTCTTAGAGCAGCCAAAGAAGATGCTTAAAACAAGCAGGTCTTCTCTGAAGACACTGGAAACAGGCCAGATCTATCGACAGGTAGACAGATAAACCACAGTACATCCATACGGTGGAGTATTTCTCAACAATAAAAAGAAATAAAACTGTTGATGCATGCAGCAACATGAATGAACCCCCAAAATCCTAAGTGGAGTGGAAAAAGAACAGTGTGTACCACGTGGGATCATTTGTAAGAAATGCAGGAATATCAAAACTAATCTTAGGGGACACAAACTAGATCTGCGGTTGCTTCTGGGGGTACTTTCCAAGGTGACAAAAACGTTTCTGGGTCTGGCTATGCATTTGCTGAAACTGCTCAGAAGTAGGAGATCAGGTCATTTCACCCTGTGAGGACGATCCGATGGGATCGTGGCTGGGTTGTGAGTCTCTGCGGCAGCCTCTCCCCGGGTCCCGGGGCCCCATGCAGAGCTGGCTCCCCGCCGTCACTCGGGTCCAGGATGGTCCCCTCTTCGGAGAGGACTTTCCGGGCGCACGTCTGGCCAGCTGCCCAGGGAGCCTCGTCCACGGCCGTTTTCCGTTTCACTGTGTGTGCGGTACTCAGCCCTTCCGCCACTTCCTTGTTCACTGTCTGCTTCTGCTACCAGAAAGCAAGCTCTCCCAGAGCGAGCGCCCACCTGTCACTGCGCCCGTGTCTACGCCAGCGCCCGGCGCGTTCCAGGAGGGCTTGCCGGATGAAGGGGACGCTGGCAGGACCCCTCTCTGCGCTCAGCAGCCCTGAGATCCGAGGCTTCTAGAGGGGGTGCGACCCTCACTGCCCTGCAGACTCGGAGCATGAAAGCAGAATGCTGGGGAGCCCCCCACCCCGTCCTGCCGGCGCGGGCGGACACGTCCCCGGAGGTGGCGGGGCAGGTGGTCCCGCGGGAACGCGCGAGGCCGGGCTCCCAGGACTCAGGTCGCTGTTTCAGAGTGCGCTGACCTCGGCTTCCCTGGCCTCCTGCCAGCCCGCGTCATCACCCGCTTGTTAGAGCGGATGCACAGGCGCGGCGGCCCTCAGTCACTAGGATGTGAGGAGTCGCCCTGCACTTCTGGACGCTCCCGCGGACCGCAGAAGCCTCCCCCAGGAGGCTGCCCAGGCCCAGCGGGGGTGGGCGCTGGCTCGATGCCGTGGACTCTATGGAAATACCCCCTCACACCTCGCCCTGAGGTCACTGAAGAGACCCCAGGAAACCTCCTCCTAAGACGAGGTGGTGCGCCACTCCAAGGGAGTCGTTAGAAACATCATTCACACTTTTTTTTTTCCAAAATAAATGCATTTGAATTCTGATTAAAAACATAGGAAGTCCTGTGTCTGGGCCTCTGGGTACAAACAGAAGAGCAATTTGAAGAAAGCCTATCGCGTGAGGAGGAACAGACTGAGAGGCCGAGTGGACGTAAGCACACTGCCGCGTGCGGCACAGATGACGGGCAAGGCCACACCGCGGGCCTCCCCGGGCGCAGCTGCTGGCACATCGCCTGCAGCGCCGGAGACCCGGGTCCCACCCCTGGGTCAGGAAGATCCCCTGGGGGAGGGAAAGGCTACCCACTCCAGTACTCCGGCCTGGAGAATTCCAGGGAGTGTATAGTCCACGGGGTCCCAAAGAGTGGGACACGGCTGAGCGACTCTCACTCTCACTCAAGGACAGGCCGCGCAGCGCAGGGAACACTCCTCGGGGCTCAGAGATGACCTGAGCGGGACACAATCGAAACAGGTGGCTGCACGCATAGCCGATTCACTCTGCCAGGCACCTGAAGCTAACACACCACTGTTCCTCAACTGCACTCGGGTAAGAAGTTCGAAAAAGGAAAGCCCACACCTGAGCGGCAATCTTCCCAAGTTGCCCACGGAAACGAACATTAAGTGAACATATAGACGGCTAGGGGCTAACACTCCCGAGTTATACATGCACACGATGAAAATCCCGGGGTGCTGACGCTATCAGCCACAGAAAGGATTACTTTACGGTCCGTATGATTCCATTAAACAGTGAGCTCATCTGCAGTATTTAGCACGGGTTTTCAAGGACGAGCTGTTTGGGAAAACCAGAGGCTGTCAGTAATCGAGCTGGCCCACTGCTGTGCTGGGGAGCACGGCGCCCTCAGCGGCCTCAGCAGACAGTTCTGGAGATCGGGGCGGGGGTGTGAGCCAGGAGGAACCATCTCTATGCTGCACGTCCGTCCGCCCCCGGGCCAGTAACAGGAGGTGTCGGCGTCCAGTGGAGCCTTCTGGACCGGACTCCAGCCAGCCTTCTAGGAACCCAGCCACCGGACGCAATACGCACGGCTCTGCGTGGCCGACTCGGTCACCTTCCAGAGCCAAGGGGGGCAACAGCAGGACTTGGCGTAACATTCACCGGCAAGGGCTCCCCAGGGCTGCAGGGGGAGGAAGGCTGCAGGCTGCGGGGGCCTCCTCTCATCCAGACGCTCTCTCCATCAGCGCAGCCGGCACGCCTCCCAGGTTTCCCGCCACATCCTTACTCTCGTGGGTTCTTCCAGTACACCTGAAGATCAAATTTCGACCTTTCCTTTCGGAAGCCTGGTCAGGCCCTTCCCCAGCAGCCCAGGGCTTAGGGGGCCGTGGAGCCTGGGTGCAATCCCTGGCCAGGGAACTGAGAGCCCACAAGCCACGCAGAGCGGTGCCGCCACGGAAGAATAAAGCTTCACGAGCCTAACTGAGATCCACCCCGAGAGGCCGTCCACACCTGATGACGCCGCCCTGTGAACAGTGAGCCCATTTCAACTTGCTTTCTAGCTTAAAAACACGGGCTTTTATGAACTAGGGCTACAGCTGAGAACGCACAGGCGGCCTAGGCTGCCACGCGGAGGGCCAGAGGCAAGGAGGCCACGCCGTGCTGTGAGTCCACTGATGTGACCTCCCAGGGAGGCAAAGCTAGTCTCTGGCAAGGAGCATCAGAAAACAGGGTGCCGGCGGCGGGGAGGGCGCACACGGGGCCTCTCGGGGGCTGGAAACGCTCCACGGCGTTATCTGCGCGACAGCGGCACAGACGTGCAAATACGCGGAGGCACAGCCGCAAATCCTCACACACTGAAGGGCTGAGCGCCGCACCGGCCGCAAATCCTCACACACACTAACGAGCTGAGCGCCGCACCGGACACGCAGCACCGTGTGGACAGACTGTTCCGTCTGCGCTGAAATCCTGCCGCATGTGCGGTCTTATCTGGAGCTGTTCGGGGACTCCTAAATTCCCAGGACCTGCGAGTCCTCACCTCTCCAACCCAGCTGGCACCTGGGACGGCCCGAGTCGATATCCCTTTCATCTCCCTTCCACAGGGAACTCTCTGGGGCCAGCGTGGTGGCACTCTCAATTGTCAGCTTTAAAACAATCTAGGGCACGCATCCGTCTGCCCGGCCAGTCATAAAGAACACTTATTTGCTCGCTTTACGGCCTGCACGTCTCAATGAACTAGAGAAAGCCTTTGAACATACCTCTCAATAGGAGCACAGTAAACATCAAACAGGAGCAGGAGAAGGCCTGCAGAACGCAGGCCCGGTAAACCATCTGCAGGAGGGGCCTGCCCGCCTGGGAGCAGAGGCTGAGACAACCTCCCAGCCTTTCTGTTTCCCCAGGTGGAACCATCAGATGACACGCAGCAAGAACGCGAGCTAGCGACAGAACTGCTGATAGCAACGGAAATTGTTAAAAAATAAAGCGACGTCCGTGGAATGCCTGTGTTCTAGGAAGGCTCGGAGAAGCTCACCAATCTTGTCTTCACGGTAAACCTACAAGGCGGCCCCTGCCTCCCGCTCCACCCGCGGGGGACTTAAAGGCAGGCAGGTGAGGTCTGCCCGGGGGCACCGGGCGGGGGGGGGNGTCCGCTTTCCTCTCAAGCTGGAAAAGCAGTGTCAGGATAAGAATCCAGTTGACATAGGAATCGGTGGCATTCCCTCAAGGTGCCTCACAGCTATCACAAGTGCCATTGGGTTTTGAGTCGACCCTCAGGGTGACCATCGAGTCAGTGCAGGGGAGTCAGGTGTATCTGGAGTGTATCGGGACATCGGGGTCTTATGGAATGGTGGCATGACACCTGGAGTTCCTCTCGAGATTTGAGTTGAGACCGACTCCTCTTGCTGTTCAAAGGGAAAGGTGGGATTCCTTTCCTGACGAAGCAGGAAAATGGACCCATATCTTGAGATGAAGAGTGAACACCGGGGCTCTCCTTGAGTGGTGTTGAGACCCTTGATATTCCTCTCGAGTGGAGAAGGTTATGCCAGGGAACTTCTCGAGATGCCTCAAGGGTGTCAAGGACCATTTCGAGGCTCAAGAGTGAACCCAGTCCTGCCCTTGGCCTCTGAGGCTCGCTGCCTTTCACAGCCCTCCCCCAGCCAGGAGAGTTGAGGTTCTAATCTGGGTGCCTCTAAAGAGCCCCACATGAGTCAGGGCCAGCCAGATGTCTAATTCTCCCTTCGGCCTGCCTCCCGCCCCCTCGCCAGGACTCTGTCTGTGTGGGGATCCTGTGCCCTCCGCCTTGGACACACACGAGGACTTTGCATCTCTTGGTTCCCTGGCCCCAGCCCTTCCTCCTCAGATCAAAGAGAAGCTTATCTCCCCATCCCCTTGAAGGTGCATCCCCAGAAAGCCCGAGCAGGGAATTTCATTCTTCTAAGAAAAGGAGTCCAACTTTCCACACATACAAATATGACCTTGCTCCTCCAGGAGATCAAAGCCCTAACCTTGTCCATTCCGGGCCCCGTCCCCAGCGCTAGGCTTGGGCTGGCTTCATCCAGTGTACCTAGGTGTACCTGGCCTCAGGCAGGGCCCAGGTGTCTTACCCCCGCTGTGCCTGCTCCAGCCATCTCCCAGATTCTGTTGCACCTTCCAGGAGCCCTTACTGGGGACCAGAATGGTGAAGCTTCGCAACCCCCGCCCCCTGACTCCCACCCTCCAGCAGTTCTTACCTGGGCCCTTTGGGTGGGGGAAGGTGCCCCGGAGTGGGCCGCTGGGCAGGAGCCCCTTTCACAAGCACGGGGCTGACAAGCTCCGGAGGGAGGCGCGGAGTCTCAGAGCAGGAAGGCGCACACTCAAAGAGGCTGCTGAGAAAGTTGGAGTAGGTGTGTCCCAGCCCAGGAGCGGGAGGAGGGAAAAGGAGGTGGGAGAATCGAGGCGGATCATCCCCTCCTGCCAGCTCTCTGTCTCACGGAGCAGGAGGGAGGGAGGGAGCCAACTGGGTTGTGGCCCAGAACTCGCAGTGGGGAATCAAGTCATGGAAAATGACGGCTGGAGAGCTGCTGAGAAGCGTGGCCCATCTCCACCTGCCTTCTCTGTTCTGCAAAGGGATAAACTGAGGCCCCGGGCAGGCCGTACTTGTCTGAGGATGCACAGAGACCTCGAGGCCCCGGGAAAGGCCCCAGGTTGCTCAGCTCTCCGGTCAGAATTCTCTCCTTTCTCCTCCCCACTCTGAAGATCTGAGATGAACAAGCACAAGCACCCCTCCCCACCGAGGTCTGGTTCAGAACCCTGGCACTGCCACCCACTAGCTCAGTAACCTTGGGGGGGTTACTAGTCTGAGCCTCCGTTTCCTTTTGGGTGGATAATAACTCCTCCCTTACAAGACTGTTATGAGAATTAAATGATATAAAGGTTGAGGGAAGGCACTTAACAGACTCTTACGGTTATTAGCTGGGATTTTCTCCAGGAGTGACTTAACCTCTCTGATCTCTGGCTTCCCCAGCCGTGAAATGGGGGTAACAGGAATCCCTGCTTTGTAAGGCTGTGCAGAATCACGGGACAGAGATGTGTGTAAAATGCACAGCACAGTGCCTGGATCTCTTTTCCAGGCATTGTACCAGGCCCTGGGGATGCAGTGATTCGCCCTGCAGAGCTGAAAATGTCTCTGAGACCATCCTGTTCAGTACCCTTACCCTCCTCTCTCCCTGGACTTGCAACCTTTCTGCAGCTTCCCTGACAAATAAATAAGTCTTTGCTTGCATACCTCTAATTATGGGGAGCTCACTACCTTTCCCAGCAGTCAGTTCTGATTCTTAGCAGTTCTACCTGATGTCCACCTGAGCAGTAGCCCTTGAACCTGGTTAATAAATAAGCATTCTATTTATCCTTATTCTTACGCTTATCAAAACCATGTGACCTAAGGCAGATGACATCAATTTCCTCTGTTTCCTCATTTGTTAAATGGACTCAAAACTGCTGAGGCCACTCAGAAAAGATATATTTCCTCTGCCAAGTGACNGAATGCTTATTCTTACGCTTATCAAAACCATGTGACCTAAGGCAGATGACATCAATTTCCTCTGTTTCCTCATTTGTTAAATGGACTCAAAACTGCTGAGGCCACTCAGAAAAGATATATTTCCTCTGCCAAGTGACAAATGCTAACACCTGGTTCTCTGGCTAGGACTAGGTTTTCTAGATGTTCACGCTCTGGTTTAGGGGACCCTGTGTTTAAGTGGAACCATGAAGGTTCTGGTCTTTTTAAAATATATTTATTTATCTATTTTTGGCTGCACTGGATCTTCATTGCTGTCGGTGGGCTTTCTCTAGTTGCAGCCAGCAGGGGCTTCTCTTGCTGAGGAGCATGAGCTCTAGGGCGCACAGGCTTTAGTAGCTGTGTTACACGGGCTTCGCTGTACACGGGCATGTGGGATCTAGTTCCCTGACCAGAGATCAAATCTGTGTCCCCTGAATTGGCAGGTGGATTCTTAACCACTGGACCACCAGGGAAGTCCCCAGGTTCTGATCTTGTTTATGGAGGAGTAAAGAGACTCTTGGCTGTATCCCAGCTCTCAAGGGATATCCATTCATGGAATGACTGCAGTCCCTGTGGACCATGCCCTCAGGGATCTGTCACCAGCATTGGAGATGACCACAGGTGTCAAGCGAGTGGCTGCCACGTGTTGCCTGAGACGTCCAGGGAGGAGTCTCCCAGGCGTCCCTCCTACAGGCTGCCTGAAAGCCTTAGGGGTTTACAGCACGAGAGGACTCCTGTGATCAACACCAATGGAAAGGCTAACCTGGGCAATTATCCACTTGGCTGACTGCCACCCAAGTCTCCGAGTCTGGGCCGATTAGGCATTAACCCGAGGAAGGTGGCTGGGCAGCCCCACGAATCCTTTGATTAGTCATGTGCGACTATCTGCTTTTGGGCTCCCCATCCTGGCCAAGACTGGCCTCCAGCCTGTCCAGCGAAGGGATGTCTGCAGCCTGGGGGTAAGAGGAGATGAGGAATGGGATGAACCGAGAACCGCAGATCGCTGCTGACATCCATGCCCTCCTCTCCAGTTCCCCCTCCACTCTTGCCCCAGGCCCTGATGCTCCTCCCTGCTGGCCCCAGGTCCTTACCTGGGTACCCATGGAACCACCCGGGAAACCCCAGGGGTCTGTGTCTAACCCAGGAGTTCTCAGCTGGTGCTGCTGCACACTGGCATCACTTGGGGAGCTACAACTTCTAGTGTCCAACCACTGCCCACCCACTGAGTTGTTGCCTCTGACTCCCTGGGAACAGGCCCTGGCATCAGTGTTTCCCAGCCGTGTCAGCCATGTCATAGGCATTAAAAGAATTACATCTGATTCTGAATCCCCTGCCTAGACCTCAGTTTCCCTGTTTCACTGAAGCAGGTGTTAAACTCTGATCTTTAAGATCCAGCTCTGAGATTCTAACGCTAATATTCTTGAGATAGGATGCTGTAAGCTTCTAAAGAAAGACCTAGCACACCATCCCTGCCCACTCTCCTGTTTGCCTGGAGAAAGCTGGACTCCCCACTGTGGTCTGGGTGAGTGCTTCCCCTCTCCTTCCTAGGTTTTCCTTTCTAGAGCAATCTGTTCACATTCCCCATGGGGTAGGGAGTATAAATGAGGGCCATGAGCAGTGATGAAAATTCTAACCAGATGGCAAATTTTAGGGTGTCCATAGAGTCTAGAAGCACAGATAATTGTATTTTTATTTGTAACAGGCTGAACCCCTCTAATTCCTTCTGGGGCGGGCTGAAATCTTAGGTTAATTCAGGGGAAATCAGAGGCACAAGTCATGAGAGCCAGGACATCACAGATGCAAGTGCAGGATTGGCAGACAAGCGTCCTGCTTGGCGTGGGACTGAGGGGCTTCCAGGGATGAAGGGCTTCCAGGGAAATGGGACTGGTCTGTCACTCTAATGGAGGGAACTGCTGCATTACTGCCCCGTTTGAGCTGCATACACAGAGTGCATGGGATGAGTGTAGTCCACCTTGGAGCACTGGTCTGGAGAAAAGATTCAGCTCACGGGGACAGCTGGCTGATGGACTGGTCACACTGAGACAACACGGTCAATGAACATGTGATGCAAGCTGTCATCTCTGGGGCTGGCCTCTCTTTTGTTGTGCTGTGTTCTTCCTGGAGAGGGTCACATAGAGCGGCATGGGAGTGGGTACAGAGCGGGGACCCTGGAGTTCAGTTTGTGGACCTGTGGACAGAAAGTGCTCCAGAGGCTTGGCTGTCAAAGGAAGGGACATGGTGCCTTTAAGGAGGATGAAGTCATCGGGGGATGAGGCCACCTGGCTCCATGAGGGCTGCAGCCCAGGGGAAGAAGCAGAAGGTGGAAAGCAGGTGGGCTGTGGGGGCTGAGGTGGGGGATGTCAGCTCCGCGGCTGACAGACGGGACCCAGCGGGAGTGGGAACCACTAGCCCTGGCATTGCCTGGGGTGCCCGGGAATGTAATCAAACACTCAGCAGACCTGCTGGCCATGGGCATCTGGGCACCACCAGGCCCTCCAGCTCATCCTGACCCCCAGCTGGCAGTTCTGACAGCTCCTGCCAGGAGCAGTGTCCGGCTTGGTTGGTCAGGCTGGAGAGAATGAGCTCACCTGCCCAATCCAGCCCTCTGTCAGCCTGTCCCAGGCTGGTGCTGGTGGGTGGGGCTGGCACAGAGCTCCCGGAACCCGGCTGGCTGGTCCAAGGCTTTGGTTAGGTCACTCCAACAGGAAGCTGGGAGGTGGTGAGTCGCTTCAAAACGGACATGAAACAGAACCTCTGATGTCATACCCACCCTCACCTGCCCCCAGACCAGGGGATCTGATTGGCACTGCCCCCACCCCCGAGAATCAGTATCCCCCCCATGTCCCCTTCTCCACAGCCACGAACCACTTTTCTGCNAACAGAACCTCTGATGTCATACCCACCCTCACCTGCCCCCAGACCAGGGGATCTGATTGGCACTGCCCCCACCCCCGAGAATCAGTATCCCCCCCATGTCCCCTTCTCCACAGCCACGAACCACTTTTCTGCCTTTTGTATAGTAACAGCAACAATTATGATGAATCTATAAATAACTGATATTTGTTCCAATTTATGAAGTATTAGGCTAAGCATCATCTCATTTGATCCTGAAAGAGATCCTCCTGATAAGGTACTATTGTTACCATTTTCATTTTGCAGAGGAAGGAACTGGGATTTAGTTTTAAGTGACTTGTTGAAGGTCATCATACTCTTAAATGGCAGAGATAGGATTTGAACTGAGTTTATCTAGATCTAAAACCTGTGCTGTTAGCCTTGGCCTTTGGTTATGCTCCAGTCTAATCACAGGATTTGGATCCATGGCCACGCCACCTGCATCTAGCAAGGCCCCACTCTTGATCCAGTGCTCTGCTCTCTCTGTCTTACACATCCAAGTAACTTTTGAATAAGGCCCCCCACATTATCCTTTTACACTGGGCCTCATAGAAGAGGTGCAGATGGCCTGCAGATCGGCCAGCTTCAGCCCATCACCCTCCACTGGCTCCTGCTGGGAGATTGCCGTCCTGCCCACGCCTACCAGGTCAGTCACCCGGTTGCCCACTCAGGAAGGTCTCTTGGCCCCTCCCTCTGCACCTCTCCATGAACTGCCAGAGCTTCTGTGCCCTTGCCCTTGCAGATTGCTCTGTGCTGGTCTGACAGTGAGGTCTGGGCAGGATAGCACTGTGTGGTCCTTCTCCCCCTTGCTGCATTTACCAAGGAGCTGGGGCACAAGGGGAGGTTTGGACTTGAGGTTAGACGTTTGGATTCAAACCCAGCTCTGCCATCTTGCAGCTGTGTGGCATTGCACAAGTTACTTAATCTCTCTGGGAAGTAATTTCCTCATCTGCCAAATGGTGGTGAAAATAGAAGTGGCTGAATGGGGTTCTTATCTCTCAGGGGTTGTCAGGATTAAATAAGATAGTGAATCAGCAAACCTCCAAGCAGGGACTTCCCTGGTGGGCCAGTGGTTAGGACTTTGCCTTCCCCAGCCTTGGTGTTGCCAATTTGATCCCTTGTTGGGGAACTAAGATTCCATATGCCTTGATGCCAAAAAAAAAACCCAAAAAAACCTTAAAACAGAAGCAGTAGTGTAAAAATTCAATATAGACTTTTAAAAAATTGTCCACATCAAAAAAAAAAAAAGCTCTAAGCAGTGTGCCTGGGGCAAAAAGTGGTAAAGTGGTGGTTTTCCGGATCAGTGGTGTCTAGTTCATCTATGAAGTTCCAATAGTTCTTCATATGGTGCTAATGAAATGTGATAGGTGCAGAGAATGGATATGTTAGGGGAAGCACGCTGAGTGAAGCCGCCCACCCTGGCCAGGCCCTTTAGTACCATTCACATGAGTTGTTTTATGACAGGAGATCCTGGTAAGGAATCCGGAACTAATAAGCCACCACCAACCGGAAGAGTTTGGGAAAGGTCGAAAGGAGACACCGCGTGTCCATCCACTTCCCAGAATCCCTCTCGCTAGCATCCATCTTGGCTGAGCGATGCATGCGCCACCAGGAAAGACTCTGAATTAGAGTGATTGGCCAAAGACCACCCGGAAACTAATCCCATCACCTAAAACCCGAGACTGCGAGCCACTCGGCAGAGCAGTTCTCCTGGGTTCCCTTACCCTACTGCTCTCCACCCGGGTGCCCTTTCCCAATCCAATCTCCTGCTTTGTCAGCACTTGTCTCCTCAGACAAGTCATTTCCGAGTGTTAGACAAGAGCCCGCTCTTGGAGCCCTGAAGGGGGGCCTCCCCCTTCCTGCAGCAGATAGATGGCAAGTGACAAAACGCCATACGTGTAGAGGGTAGGACACGGTTACAAATAAAGGAGCTTCCCTGGTGGCTCTGCGGTAAAGAATCTGCCTGCAATGCAGGAGACACAGGGGATGTGGGTTCAGTCTCTGGCTCAGGAAGATCCCCTGGAGGAGGAAATGGCAACCCACTGCAGTATTCTTGCCTGGAGAATCCCATGGACAGAGGAGCCTGGCGAGCTATAGTCCATGGAGGTCTCAAGGAATCAGATACAACAGAAGCGACGGAACACACATTAGCCATGTTATACATCTTCATCCAGCACACAGACGAAAGAACTGAGGCCAGGAGACATTTCCTGACGTGCCCAGGGCCCTGATGCCCGCCCCTTCCTCGCCTTCTCAGATGCTTGAGTCCTGCAGAGTCACCTCCAGGCCGGCAGGGCAGAGGCCTTCAGAGGCAAGAGGCTGCTCTCCAATGCCTGGATTCCAGAGGCAGCTCTGGCAGCCCGACCAGCCCCACATTCCAGACATTCTGCCCAGGCGAGGAAGAGGCCGGCCCTGAGGGAGGAAATCCAGAACCACTAGACAAGGGGTGGCTAGGGGAGAGGTCTCCTGGCGAGCAGGCCTGCCTGCCGCTCTGGATTCCTCAGTGCCCGCAGCCCTCCTCACAGGCCAGACCTCAGACTGCCCGAGACCCAGGGCTGGAGGTGTTGCTCAGGGAAAATGACGAGTAGCACAGCGGTTTTCTAACTGAAGACTTTGTAGGGATCCTGGAGGGACAGAGGGATGAGGTTGTTAAAACATGCAAGTTCCATTGAGATCGATAAGTACACACTGTCGTATTTAAAATGGATAACAAACAAGGACCTACTGTATAGCACAGGGAACTCTGCTCAATGTTCTGTGATGGCCTGGATGGGAGGGGAGTTTTGGGGAGAATGGATACATGCATATGTATGGCTGAGATGCTCTGCTATGCACCTGAAACTAACATAGCATTATTAATCAGTTATACCCCAATATAAAATTGAAAGTTTTAAAAGAAAAAAGACAAAAAACCCCCAAAACCCACGTTTCAGCCCCCTCCCCATTACAGAGGGGCCCAGCAGTCTGTAACCAGGGCTTCCCTGGTGGCTCATACGGTAAAGCGTCTATCTGCAATGTGGGAGACCGGGGTTCGATTCCTGGGTCAGGGAGATCCCCTGGAGAAGGAAATGGCAATCCACGTCAGCACTCTTGCCTGGAAAATCCCATGGATGGAGGAACTTAAATTTATTCATTTAATTTTGGCTGTGCTGGGTCCTCAGTGCTAGAAGGTTTTGTCTAGTTCTAGCAAATGGGGGCTGCTCTCTAGTAGGGGCGTGTGGGCTTCTCATTTCAGCTCAGTGGCTTCTCTTGTTGCTGAGCATGGGCTCTAGGGCACGTGGGCTTCAGTAGCTGCAGGTCCTGGGCTCTAGCGCACAGGCTCAATAGTTGTTGCCCATGGCTCAGTTGCTCTGCATCATGTGGGATCCTCCTGGATCAGGGATGGAACCTATGTCTCCTGCACTGGCAGGTGGACTCTCCACCTCTGAGCCACCAGGGAAGCCCAGCTTTCTGGATTTTTAAGTGAGTCTCTAAGAGGGAGCCTCTGTATATTTTTTGTTGTTTAGTCACTCAGTCATGTCCACTGAGATGGGTTGTCATTTCCTTCTTCAGGGGATCTTCCTGAGCCAGGGGTTGAACCTGCATCTCCTGCATTGTGGGTGGATTCTTTAGCACTGAGCCACCAGGGAAGCCCAGCCCACTGTATAAATGAAAGATGAAGATGATGCAGTCAGGAAAGGGAAAACAAATGCCCAAGGTTACCTAGTCACGAGGCTGCCCAAAACGGGAGCCACTGCACCTGCTGGAAACGGGAGGGCTGCAGCAGTGAGCTGCACAAAGCAGGGAAATCCAGAAAGGAAGAGGGACCTGAGACCAGGCTGGCTTGAGAAGAAATGATGAAGATGAGTAATAATTCCCCCTCTTGCCTCCTCCTCCCCTCCCCACCATCCCCGTATCCCTCTCCAGCACAGAGGCTGCCAATGGGCCCAGTTTCCAGTGTACACTGAGCCCCGGTTGCTCACACTCTGCCTGTGGACAGCCATGTCCTGTCCCCAGTCTCCACTCTTCTCCTGAGTTTCCTTCTCATGTCGTCACGCACAAGAGAGCACTGTGGAGTAAAACCTCCTGGGCTCAAGTCCCAGCTCAGTCACTATCATGCTGTGTGGTCTTAGGTAGTTTCCTGACTCTCTGACTCTCAACTTATCTGTACAATGATGGGACTAGACCAGCTTTTCTCAAAGTGCAGTTCACGGATCAACTGTACAGAAGCACAGAAACTTTGCTAAAACACAGATTCTCAACTTCCAACCAGACAAGATGTGTGAAAAAAAAAAATTGGAGAAATCTTTAAGTGTTGCATTTACATGATATATTTTCCCTCTCAAATAATAAAGAATTACATTTAAGGCTAAATGCCTCTTTGCCGCCACCAGCAATAACTTCTTCAAAGACAAACAATGTAATTATTTAGGTGTGTAACCCTTCTTACATTCACACATAAATATACCAGTAGGAGATATATAGCATTGGGGGTTTTTGCTTGCTTTCAGGGAGTAAGTGAAGTGAGTAAGTGAAGCCGCTCAGTCGTGTCCAACTCTTTGCGACCCCATAGACTGTAACCCTACCAGGTTTCTCCATCCATGGGATTCTCCAGGCAAGAATACTGGAGTGGGTTACCATTTCCTTCTCCAGGGGATCTTCCCGCCCCAGGGATCGAACCTGGGTCTCCGGCATTGGAGGCAGACACTTTAACCTCTGAGCCACCAGGGAAGATTCGGGGGGGGTGGTTGTTAAAGCAGTATATTGTGTGTCCTGCTGCAATGTTTTCACTCAGCGGTGTGTTCTGGGGTCTTTTCATGGAGCTACCCGGGCTTGGAGCTCATTCTGGGGCTCTCTCTAGTTTGAAAACCTCAGAGCTAGATAAACTCTAGCATCATATCTTATGAGTCTGATTTTAGCATAGGGTAGGGGCAGGGAGAGCGGATATTTCCAACAGTGAGGAAAAGCCCAGCCTAATTAGAGGGTCCTCGGTACTTGGCCGTGGACTCCATTGCTCAGATATCCTCTCTCAGGGGTGTGATACCCTGGGAGCCAGTATGGCCCCCTGCTTTCCTTCCCCTAGAGCCCTCAGGGCCACTCCTCTCCCTTGCCAGCCCCTGGTCACCCTGATGCCATCTGTGCAGGTGAAGCTGACTCAGGCTCTCCTGCCACCTGGAAGGCAGCTCCCTGTGGCTCTCGCTGGGGACTGATTGATGTGACTTGGTGAAGCAGCCCGGGTTTCCCAATACCTCCTCTGTGGACACCTTCAAGCACATGCCATCTGGCTCTGGGGGGAGCCCAGGAGCCATCACGGTCCAGAGTAGTGACGTTCTCTTCACTGTGCTCAAGGTTCTGCCTCAGCTGTGGGACCTTGACGGAGACCTGGTCGCCCCCAGGGCTTCCCTCTCCCCATCTGCACAGAAGGTTGTACTCATTAATCTCTAGGCCTGGCAAGAGCATCTAGCAAGACAAATCATGCAAGATTTGTCAAATGAATAATAGTTGAAAAGACCCTTCCAACTCCTAAGGACTGCAAATTCCAGCCAGCCAGTATGAACAAAATGCGCAGCGTGTGCCTAGCCCTAGCCTGGAAACTGAGAAGGGTGGAACCCTGGAAGAGACGTGGTCCTTGCCCTGGAGTTGCAAACAGCCCAGCTGGGGGTCCAGTCAGCGAGTCAGTCAATATTTCCCTGGAGTCTAGCCTGGGGAGGAATGGAACCAGGTCGGGGCAGTCATGGAAGGACAAGGGGTCAGGTCACAAACGATCAGGGGAGAGTGTGGGTTAGGAGACAGGCAAGTGGAGGCTGTGGTCACACAAACTAAGGGTCCTGCAAAAAGGTCAGCAGAGAAAGCATTCAGAGGGAAGATGAGGTATGTGGAGAGTGGAAGCAACAGATGCAAGTAGGGGGACTGAGATATGTGGCAGGCTCGATAAATATTTGCAATAAACAACTTGTTATAGACACCAATTGTGTTAAACGGATAAACAGAAATTGTTGTTTAGTAGGTAAGAAGTCGTGTTTGACTCTTTGCAACCCCATTGACTGTAGCCTGCCAGATTCCTCTGTCCATGGGATTTCCCAAGCAAGAATATTGGAGTCGGCTGCCATTTCCTTCCTTAGAAGATCTTCCTGCCCCAGGGCAGGATCGAACCCATGTCTCCTGCATTGGCAGGTGGATTCTTTACCACTGAGCCACCAGGAAAGCCCAAACAGAGACAAATGAGCATATTAAATAGATGGCAGAAATAAGCAGATGAGAATAAGTTAGCAGTGCGTGGTTGGATGGACATGTGGCTGGCTGGCTGGATGGATGAGGGACAAATGGGTGAGTAAGTGGAGAGACAGACAGATAATCTTAGTCTAGGATCACTGGATGTAGGGTCTGATGCCTAAGTTTGGATTTGGGCCCTTTTACTTACTTACTCTTACTAACCATGTATCCATGAGAGTTTTGTACTGAGAAAAGGAGATGATCAGTCCAGTCTGCCGTGTTAGCCAGGAAATTATAAGAACTGCCTCAAATAGTAGATGAGAGGGGAAACTGCATAAAGCTACATGTAAGTGTCAGAAGAGTGTGGAAATAAGCAAATCTAAAGGAGTTCTTGGTCTTAGATATACAAAGAGGACAATGCAAGACTGGCTGGTGGAGGAAACGATGTAGGAGCTGGGATGTATATTACACAGCAGCAGGTCCTACTCCATCAAGTAGCTGTTGAGTTACTGAAAGCCTGATGTTAGGAGATGGCTTGAGGTCGGTGTCTCACTTTACTCACTTTGTCTCATCATCCAAAACATTCTACTCCTCCCTGACACAGCACCTTCTGCTGTGAGGTTCAACTCTGCTTCCCTCTTTGGAATCCCCTGGATTACTCAGCCTCAGGGTCAGTATCCAAGGGCCCACAATACCAGAATCACTTGGGTGCCCACTGACAAGTACAGACTCTGGGGTCCCAGTTTTTTCTTCTAATTCAGAGTCCTTTAACATGCCCCGGTTGAGGATACCAGCTTGATGCCTTGCATACAGTGATTCTTTAATAAATATCTGTTCATTTTACAGCTCTTGATGTTTGCCCTGGCTCACTGGTTGATGTCCCATTGGCAGAATTGAGACCTGAGCCCAGGTTTCCTGCTGCCTATTCCAGGGGCCCTGCCAGTGCCTCCTGCAAGGAAATGGCCACCATGACCTCTCCACGGCCTTAGGCTCTAAGACTGCAGACTCCTCAGCAACTCTGAGACACAAGCCTCTCCAATTGCCTGAGGATTTTAAACTAAGCCCTCTGGCTTTCACCAGGCTGCTGCTGGGATCCTTGAAAACCCAGGGATAAGAGAGGCCTAGTAGAGATAAGAGATTCTTGCTTCTCCTCCCATCTGCCTGCTGCCCAGATGAGGGTCATGCTGATGCAACGCTGAAGCCCCAGGTGTGGAGCCACAAGGGCGATGCAAGAGCAGTGGAGCTAATTACCCACAGAAATCCCACATTGTTTACAGCAATTGTTCTCGCCCTCATAACTCCCTGGAATCACCTGTGGAGCTTTATAAAATATTGTTATGTGAGCCCACCCCAGAGACTGAATGTCTGCAAGCCTAGGCATCAGGCTGTTAAGTCTCAGTACTTGGTGCCAACATGGAGCCAAGGCTGGGAAGCAATGCCTAGAGGTATCCCTTATCCAGGGACTCACCATGTTTTCCAGCTGGAGTGCTAAGCATTGAATCCCCGTTTTCCAGATAGAGTAAATGAGACTTTGAAACATCAGGCAATATGCTCCAGAGCATACAGTGTCTTCCTTAAAAGCCACAGAAACCAACTTTGCATAACTTACACAGAAGGGGAAATTAATGCAGTTATGAGTGACACAGAATGAGAGTATAGGGTTCACAGCTAGAGCTCCTAAAAGAAAAGAGCCAGGAATGGATGGGTGATCAACTCAGACCATCACCACTGGAAGGATGCCCCTTATCTCTGTGAGCAATCTCAAGATCCAGATTGCTTCCGGGGGCTGGGCTGGCTGAGCTTGGGTCCCCTGTAGAACTGAGATGAGGGAGAGGCTGACCCCGTACTTGTATGCCTTGAGAGTGAGGGCTTAGACAGTAAAGAATCTGCCTGCAATGCAGGAGACCCGGGTTCTATCCCTGGACCAGGAGAATCCCCTGGAGATGGAAATGGCAACCCACACCAGTATCCTTGCCTGGAGAATTCCATGGACAGAGGAGCCTGGAGGGCTACAGTCCACGGGGGCACCAAGAGTCAGATATGACTGGGCAACAAACACAACAATAGACAGTGAGTTCATCCTTAAAATTTTCACCCTGGGGCCCTTCGTTACCTGACTCCCTCATTCAAGTGCTGAGCCTACACCTTGGCCCAGGGCTGAGGATTGCTAGAGTGACAGCCCACTAAGACTGCATCAGATAGCCCCTGGATGCCTCTCCAAAACACAACCGGGATGCTGTTAGCAAAAAGAAAGGAATGGATGCTGGGTGAGTGAAAATATAGGTGCTCACTTCCAGGTTTTAGAGCAGAGCAATTAGCGGCATGACTCTGGAGTTGGATGAATCTGGATTTAAACCCAGGGTCTCCCCTTAAAATCTACTTGACCTCAAACAACTCAGCTTGTCTTTCTTAGTGAAGGTACAAAATGATGCTGATACTGTGTGATCACTGATCTGTATCATGGTATTGATGCTGTACCATGTGTTGACTGCTGACTTCTGGTTCTTCATGCCATGTTCTTGCCCCCCCCCACCTCATACCAGTGTTCTCAAATGTTCCAGTGGGGGCATCTAACTGCAAAGGAGAGAGGGCTTAGGCCCCTGAGGACCTGGAGGCAGAATCTGAAACCACTCACAGCAAGCACATCCTTCCAGACCGCCAGCAAGTCCACAGCCCAGGGAAGTGAGTGCTTACATCCACAAAAAGACACATACAGGAATGGTGATAGTGATGCCAATCATAGAATCCATAAACTGGAAACAAATGAAATGCCCATTAACCATAAAATCAGTAAATGGAGCAATAATAGTATGTGAGCACAGAAAATAGCAGACCACTGCTACCCGTAGCAACATGAATGATCTCAGACAAGGTTGAGGGAAGCAAGCCAGACCCCAAAAGTAGCATTTTCTGTATGACTTACGTACATGAAGATCAGGAACCAACAAAATTAATCCATTGAACTGTACTTAATAAGATCAGTGAACTTAACTATATATAATGCCAATTTAAGAAAAAATTTTAATTAAAAAAAGGAAAAAGATTTAAGTTCTGCAATCTAACCAAATATGCTTAGACTTTAACAATGATTTCCTCCAAAATTTTTAAGGGAAATGGGCTATTTGGGAATATACGCCTTGTTTATCCAATGGGCATCAGTCCCCTCTTCCTAGTGTTCATCTATCCTTGGAGCATGCACCCAAGTTCAGAAGTTTTCCCTCTCACTCCATTTTGAATGATCTCCATAAACATCCAAAGCCCAGAATAGCAAGCTAATGGCCCATAAGCCACAATCACCCCCTTCTCAGGTTCTGTTTGATGTACTCTATGTTGTTTATTTGTTTGTTTTTCCATATTTCCTTTCAGGATAATCCAGACTTCTCTTGAAACTTTGGATATCTGAAAAATGGGCATGTTGGCAATAAAGGACTGCAGCTTAGATGCTGCAGGTCTTGACAGATGGGACATGGGTGTGTGAGTTCCCCCAGCCCCTCCTGGCTGGCCTCACTCATGCCCTGCGTCTTCCTGACCTCTGCTGGCATTTGAGCTGGTGCCCTGCCTGCTCACCTCAGACCCGAACTTCTGCTGCTCTCCTATCCAAATCCTTCCCTGGCCCCTCTGTCACTCCTGCCAAAAGCCTCCCAGAGAAGCTCCCCAGCACTGTCTTGTCCTTCCTAGGTCAGGGGCCAGTCCAATCCATCACCTGTTTTTGTACTGCTTGCAAGCTAAGGATGGCTGTGAGATTTTCAAATAGCTAAAAAAAATCAAATCAAGCATAATACATGTGTTACATGATGATTAGATGAAATTCAAATTTCAGTGTCCATACCTAGATTTCTTGGAATACAGCCATGCTCACTCATTTAGGAATCACCTGTGGCTGCAGAGTTGAGGAGCTACAGCAGAGAGAGTATGGCTCATAAAGCCTAAAATATTTACCATCCAGCTCTTTGCAGAAAAAGTACACCAGCCTGTGCGCTAGCTGCCCCAGTCTACTGGATTGTTGCCGTATCAACTGTACACACTGTGCGGTTTGGATAATTTGCTGTCTTGAACTCCTTAATGAGATTGTGTCATATGCCACCTTTGTACCACTCCTTCCATGGTCTTTTCTTTAATTATATTTATTATTTATTTGGCTGCTCTGTGTCTTAGTTGTGACACACAGGATCTTTAGTTGCAGCATGTAGGATCTAGTTCCCTGACCAGGGATGGAACCTGGGGCCCCTGCATTGGGATCTTGAAGTCTGAGTCATTGGACCACCAAGAAGTCCCATTTCGTCCATGGTCTTACCTCTGATGGAGGAGATGGTTCTCTGCCTTAGGGGTTGGGGAAGCAGGAACAGCCCGAACCCCTCCAAATGGATTTGGGAAGACAAAGGAGCATATCAAGCTGAAACGCCAAAGGAGGCAGAGACCTGGATACCTACTTCCTTTTTTAATTGCCCCTGCTTACAAGAACCCTAGAACCCTAACTCTCTACTCCTGGAAGGACTTCTGAGAGCCTTCCATCCACCCACCCACCCATCCATCCACCCACCCATCCACCCATCCATCTATCCATTCACTCATCCAACACTATTAGTGCCCTTGTATGTTCAGCGCGCTGTGCAGGGTTAGATTGGAGACTAAAACTTGGTTTCTGTCCCTAAGAACATAGCACTTAGTGGGTAAGATGGCTGTCTAAAAAGAAAATTATAATTCAATGTGAAAAGCATTATAGGGAGAAGTGAGCATGCAGCCCATGCTAACTCCAATTCTTTAATTTTGCAATTGAAGACAACATAGTGAACCAAAGAGGCTAAGAAACTTGCCCAAGGTCCCACTGCAAGTTAGTGACAGACATGGAACTGGAATTCTTTCTTAACTCTCTCTTCTTTGCACTTTGCTCTCCAATTCTTTCCTCCTCTTATTCATTTAACAAATAGTATGGAGCCCCTGGAGTAGGAAATGGCAACCCACCCCAGAATTCTTGCCCCAAAAAGACTATGGACGCAGGAACCTGGTGGGTTACAGTCCATGGGGTCACAAAGAATGGCATGACTAAGAAAACACACACTCACATGGAGCCCCTACCACATGCCAATCACTGGTCCGTGTGCTGGGCCTGCAGTAAGTGGGCGAGACAGACACGCTTCCTGCCTGCTGGACTTTCCATTGGAGGGAAGGAGGCAGAGAGGAAAAGCATCAGCAAATCAATCAGTTGGATGATTGCAGCGAGCTGTGTGTTCTAAAGAAAGCAGAAAGATCAGAGTAGCTTGGCCCCGCTCTGGTGGGGTGGCCAGGGAAGGCCATCCTGAACAGATGACCCGGGATGGGACCCAGAGTGAGAAGAAGCCAGCCACAAGATCAGAGAGGAATGTTCCAGGCAGAAGGAAGAGCAACAGCCAGGCTGTGCTTCCTCCCAGACTCAACTCCTTGCTCCACTCTGAGCAAGAGAACCGCACACTGGAAGGTAACTGGAGACTATTTCTCCTTCAGGGTTTTGCTCTGCTTTTTGCTTGTTTGGTGCCTGTCTGCTGTGCTAACTGGAAGCGCCATGAGAGGAGGTGCTGTGGAGAGTTGCCCATCCAGGGTGTTGCTGTGAATTGAAGGGAAAGCTGTGGGGAGGAAATTCTGATGGAGATGGGGAAAGCAAGGGGGTTTCTCTCTGAGCACTCAACTGACAGTAAATGAGATTCTGCAAGACTGCTTACCAAAAAGGAACAAAACCTCTGTCTCAGCCACATAATTGCTGCACTTAATTCTTTAAAGGATTATGTTTGAGACTGGAGGAGGGTAGGGAGCCCAACCTGGGAGTTCTGGCAGCCACACAACCTCCTCTGAGGCAGCAGGGAGACCTGGGGACCCCAGTTGCCTCAGCAACAACCCGGTTGGGAGCCAGGAATCCAGGGTTATAGTCCCATCTCTGCCCCTGAGTGACTGTGTGACCTTGAACCAGTATCCTACCCTCTCTGAGCCTCAGTTTTCTCATCTGTGCAGTGAGTGAGGATATGCTGAGAAGCATAGGTTCAATCTATACTTCAAGGAGCCCTAGAGTCCTAAAGAGAGGTTCTTCAGGTGGCCTTGGGGGAGGGAGCAACAGAAGATAAGACAGAAAGAAGTGGTGTCCCTGTTCTTTTTAACCAGAATAGCCCTTCTTGAATCCACTTCACCCTCTGGGCTTCTTCATGAGGAGGTGATGTGTAGTCATAATGAAAATAAACACTGAGCCCTCCCACGATGTTGGGTGGATTACATGCGCTAATGTGTGCAAAGCGCTTAGTGTGATTACCCTGCTTAGTATTTTATCATGAGCACATATATATCTTAGAGATGAGGAAACTGAGGCTCCGAGCTGTTAAGTAACCTGTCCAGGATCTAAGATGCAAACGCTTGTGATCAGGCCCTTTTTAGCTGTCCCAGGATTCACAGCACAGGTGTTTTCTATTAAACTAACAGGGTTGAGCTGAAGGCTCTGCTGCTTACTAACAGGCCTTGAGGACCTCAAGGGTTATGGAAGGAGATAATGCACATGAGGTGCTTTAGATGGGACTGGCTTATGGTGAAGTTTCAGTAATTGTTAGGAGCTATCACGGTTATTATTATTTTAGTTTCATGTGACGACTAATCCCACTTCTAAAATATGTTTGGAAAGGACTGGAGTGAGTGATCCCTAGAGATCTTCCAGTCTCGCCAGCTCTCCTTCTCGGAGAGGGGCGTGCAGTGTGGGTGGGCAGGGGTGACGCTGGCTGGTGTCAGTAGTTCGGTTTTCACAAAGTGAGAAAAAGAAGGACAGACAGGCTTACTGGAACAATCTCACTGATTTTCACAAAATTCCCTTTACTTCCTTTAAAGGACGGTACTTGAATGAGATGGAAACGTAAGAACAAAACTGCCTGGTGTTTGTTGAGCCCTGGCTATGTCCTGGACACTTGTTACACAGATGTTCTTGTTTAATCCTC